>VBVQ01001213.1:0-38584 GCA_011636635.1 Tetramorium simillimum
CATTACAACATTTAAAATTAAAGACATCTTTTTTAAATTAAAAAATTACTTTATATATTAAAAAAATATTTTTTTGAATGTATAAATGTTTTCTTAAATCTAACAAACATTTCTTTTACTCCGGAGAAAAACTTTCAAAATAATACGTTGGATTTGTTTTAACAAATATTTTTCCCGGTGCAAAAGTGAGATGTTTCTTGGGCTATAATAATAGTAATTCGTTTAATCGGTCCTCGTCATGAGAAGTATCACGTTCCAAAGACGACCTCGAGCCTTCTCCTTTAGCAGTCAAAAGCAATATGCCGGGCACCTGGCAATAACGTCATCACGTGTGCGCCTAATGATGGTCGCGTCGTCGCGTTCCCGATTTACCCCGATCGAGAGCACGGACCGGTCCAGCGTTGATCCCGTCACGTAACCAGATCTATGCAGCCGATCCGTCCACACTCGCCGGGCGCGTGTGAAACGCGTATATGTATGTGCAATAATACACCCTCACATCGACGTACCTGCGTCATAAATTTTCGCGCACCAGGTGCAGGCGCCGCGACGTCGACTATCCGCTTCCTCCCACCAGCCGCGGAATCCTCGGATTAGCGCGTGCGTAAACCTTCATAGGTTCACCCCGATTGTGTATGGGTGTACAGGCATGTGTGCGACAGAGAGGGATAGATCTCCTCGTGAAGAAAGACAAAATGAGAGAGAAAGAGAGAGAGGGACGAGGATGTGTTTGATAGACGAGGCAGACTGGCAATCGTGGCAGGCGACACGAAACTGGCCTCTGGTAGCTGACGCTGGAAAAAAGATCACCCAGCCAGATCGACGGCCAGCTCATCGTCCTCGCCGCCGACCGACTTTGGTGCTCGTGCGACCGTCAGTTGTGCCCGAGATGCGCCCTCGTGAGGTCGACTGACAGGCGCCATCAGGCTGAAGACCTCGCGAACCAGATCGCTGGAGAACGCCGGAAGACGTTCGGTCAGTCGGTCGACGGGTGGGTCGATCGGTCTCCCCAAGTCGACTGCTCGGATTCTTCGAATCCTCTCCGGGATTCTCGATCTTTTTTTTTTCTTTTTTAGCGCGGACGTCTCGCTACCGGAGAAGATTTATCAACGTCGATCTATTCGCGGGAATCTTGTCCTCGGGGTGTTTGCCTCCCGCACATGGCGGCGCGCTCGTAACTGGATTCTTTCACTTATGTTGAGTCATCCCAGCCGATATTTGAAAGTGATGTAAGATTCTTTTTATACTCGAGTCTCCCTCTGCGTAAGATTGAGAGATAGGGTCGGTCTGCGCGGCACACGAAATCAAAGAAGATAAAGCCGTTTTCAATCGAAGTAAGTTAATTGGCGCGCGTCCTACGGTCCTACGGTCGGATAGTTTGTCAAGTGCGTCGACGGACGTTCGCGTGACCCTGAAGTGCCCTCGCTGGAGATGATTTGGGAGAACATACCGGAAATACCAGCCACGTGGCAGGAGGTATCGACCTTCTATAGGGCTTGGCTGAAGAACGTGTTCTTCAGTGAATTCTATCGCGCCGAGCGCGGACCGATCTGCTACGCTAAGAGCGTCCAAGAAAGGGAAGTCCCAGGACCTGGGCTCGACTTTGCGCCGATCATCTTCCAGAGTATCTTCTACGTCGACACGAAAAAAGGTTGCGCCTCCGAGAGATCCTTCAGTCCACCTTCAATCATAATCAAACGACCCTTGAAAAATTAATTTATATTATCCACCACAAATTTGTGAAAAATCTGCACCAGTTTCGTACGTTACACAATTATTTCCGATCGAAAAATATTTTACTTCATTTTAATATTTTGATTTTTAAAATTTTCTAGACGCGGGAGTCGATAATCGTTTTCTTTTTGTGCGTAAAGATGTAAATGCTCAGAAGATTTAATCCAATTATTAAAATCATGTTAGACGGGAGGAAATGTGACTATCTATTTCTGTGAAATATTATTTATGTATATCTTTGAATATGAAACGCGTTGGACAAACACAAACATTAAACAGTTATTTTTGATATGAAAATCTTGTTTGGGTGCGAAAGCTGCAATTTTGCACGCCAGTGCCAACCAATCGCAGCGTACCCGCGGAAAACTATGTCACGCGAATGTCCTTGAGATCCGCCTGATGAACCGCCACTCCGCTCGTTTTTCAGCCGAAGTGAAGATGCCTAGCGGAAACGTGGACAAGCCGGTTATCGAGGACAATCACGATGGTACGGTATCCATCAAGTACGAGCCGAGGGAAGAGGGCCTCCATGAGATTTATGTGAAATTCAACGGCGAACACGTCCAAGGTAAGTTAATCCATTCATCTCGCAAATTAACGACGATTACGCAATCGTGGGGCGCGATCGATCATACGGAGATTCACCGGAGCATCCAAGAATAACGCGCTAATGTACGATCCTGAAACACAGAGGCTATATGAAATTTCATTCCCCGTGTAATGGATCTCGCAAGCGCCAATTTGCGCTAATAATAAATCTCCCCGTCTGACAAATTAATTTACTTCACGCGACCATCATTAAATATAATATTTCCCAATTACCTCCTCTCGCTCCCTCAAAGATAAAAAGAATTTTTTTATACATTATTTATTATAATATGTCGATACTTGTTTCAAAATTATAATTGCATAAATATAAATTTTTACTCTTTGCATAAATTATTTTTTACTCTCTTTGATCTTTGTTTAACAAAGTTATATACAATTATCAATTTAAAATAAATATTTTTTCATTTTTGTTTCATTAATATAAAAATTTTGTCATTAGGTTCACCCTTTAAATTCCACGTTGATTCCTTGGCGAGCGGATATGTAACAGCGTATGGACCAGGTCTGGTCTATGGCGTTTGCGGCGAACCTGGAAATTTCACCATCTCCACGAAAGGCGCAGGCGCGGGTGGCCTCTCGCTGGCTGTCGAAGGGCCCAGCAAAGCCGAAATAAGCTGTCATGACAACAAGGATGGCACGGTCTCGGTGTCCTATCTACCTACTGCGCCTGGAGAGTACAAGATTACCGTCAAATTTGGTGACAAGCATATTAAGGGCAGTCCCTTCGTCGCCAAAATTACGGGTAAGTGCAGATTGAAAGAGCTATACTGTAAATTAAAGTGCGTAAAAATTAAATTAAAGTAAATTAAAGTAATCCGAAAATACTTTTTACTAAAAGTATGCTTTATTCAGTACAAAATTGAGAGTTCAGGCTGTCAAATAAAAATCATTGTGTTCTGTTGATAAGCTCACTTTTTGTCACTACGTATTAAACTTGTCGGTTTTAAAATTCAGATTTTCACTTTAATACATATTATTCCAAGCATCTCATTTTTTTATAATAAAGATATCGCTGTTTTTAGGCGAAGGTCGCAAGAGGAATCAGATCTCCGTGGGTTCTTCCAGCGAAGTGCAGCTACCGGGTAAGGTATCCGACGCCGACATCAAGTCTCTGAACGCGTCCATCACGGCACCCAGCGGCCTGGAGGAGCCGTGCTTCCTGAAGAAGATGCCGGGGAGCGGCAACATGTGCGTGTCGTTTACGCCGCGCGAGGCGGGCGAGCACACCGTGGGCGTGAAAAGGATGGGCAAGCACATACCAAACTCCCCTTTCAAGATCGACGTGAAGGATCGCGAGGTCGGCGACGCGAAGAAGGTTAAAGTCTCCGGTCCCGGTCTGAAGGAGGGCAAGACTCACGTGGAGAATAACTTTTCGATCGACACGAGGAACGCCGGCTTCGGCGGTCTCTCCCTCTCGATGGAGGGCCCGAGCAAGGCCGAGATCCAGTGCAAGGACAATGAAGACGGTACCCTGAACATCTCGTACAAGCCCACCGAGCCCGGCTACTACATCATGAATCTCAAATTTGCGGACCATCACGTCGACGGCTCGCCCTTCACCGTCAAGGTCAGCGGTGAGGGCAGCAACCGACAGAGGGAGAAGATCCAGAGGCAGCGAGAAGCCGTGCCGATCACGGAGGTCGGTAGTCAGTGCAAGCTGACCTTCAAGATGCCCGGCATCACGTCCTTCGATCTCGCCGCCACCGTGACATCACCCGGCGGCGTCACCGAGGACGCCGAGATCAAGGAGGCCGAGGACGGCATCTACGCGGTGGCGTTCGTGCCGAAGGAGCTGGGCGTGCACACGGTGTCCGTGCGTTACAAGTCCATGCACATCCCCGGCTCGCCTTTCCAGTTCACGGTGGGACCGCTCAGGGACGGCGGTGCTCACAGGGTTCACGCGGGTGGGCCCGGTCTCGAGAGAGGGGAACAGGGCGAGCCCTGCGAGTTCAACATCTGGACCAGGGAAGCGGGCGCCGGCACTCTCGCCGTCTCCGTCGAGGGGCCCAGCAAGGCGCAGATAGATTTCAAGGATCGCAAGGACGGCAGCTGTTACGTCAGTTACGTCGTTAGTGAACCCGGTAAGCCACGTGTGTGTTCTTTGTCCACGCGCGGTATCCTCGGTCATTGTAGTTCTATGCAAAAGACCGCTAATTCGGAACTGCAACATCTAGAAATTACCAATCCGTCATGCGAAGTATCCATAAAATGTTACAATATACCGGCGAGATGGACCGTTGCCAACTCGTGCTTACGCTGTACCATTCTCACTTGAGCGGCGCGAGATGATTGTCGAAGACGATTTGCGCCTCGAGGAAGCTTAATGCCTTGAGATTTGTTTGTTAAATCAGTTTTGTTGAACGATGGACCATTTTCGCATACTTTGTGTCGCGATGAATTATTCGCCACATGTGCACGTAATCGATTGCTTACTGTCGCCCGAGTGACTCAAGAGCGTTCCAAAATTATTCACCTAAATTTTATAGATCGCCGTACGAGCTAGATCACCTGTGACGCCCGATTTACTATATTTAATACGCGCGAATTTAATCACGCAGTTAAAAATCTTTTGGATAAAATGAAACATCACTTTATTTTCGACCATTTTTTAATTTCAATGAAAACAGATTGCTACCGAATCTATGCTCTATTGAATCTATCTCTAAAATTTTTTGAGACTCGAGACTTTTTAGCCATCTTTTACTCGTAGAATAATTAGTCTACGATTGTTTTATATATCTTCAACGAACTTGAAAAACGGATAATAATAATTGACGTAATAATTGAAGGAAGAAAACATTTTTTAGATTGAGGTTTATAAACGACTTAATGGATCCTAGACTTCAAGGGGTCAAAATGATTCTAATATTTTTTTTCAATTATTATTAATTTTTTTAAAACATCTTAATTTCTGAAATTTTCTCTGACTTTATTGAAATATATATAAGTGATTAATTTTATAAATTTGTTTTCACTTTTCTTAAATATCTTCACAAATTTTTCAACGAAGAAGTTCAAGTTTGCTCGAGTAGTCATAGAAACAGCTTCCACCGATGACGGGGCACATATTCACGCGCGATTAAGTTTACATGCGCGCCGTAACCGCGAGCGTAGATCAACGTCGGTTACCCACAAAGTGTTAATGAATCCGGCTCGGTTGCTCGTTGATCCGTCACCACCCGTGTCTGTCCACCCCTCTTTTCCGCCCTGTTGATCGTCCAGCTCTCTCTCTCTCTCTCTCTCTCTCTCCCCCCCTCCCTCTCTTCGGTTCCCGAAATATCGCCGTCTATATTTGTTAAGGTGGATCCATATTTTGGCCCCCGCAGTTGGCCACTCGCGGCTGGACGCGGATTAGCGCGCGATGGTTATATTTGGGCCCCCGTGGGAGCACACCGCGACGCGGTGGGGAGGCCGACGGGGTTGAGCGCGAGAGCAAAACAGAAACGCGGGGATGCGGGGAAGGGGGGAGAAAGCTCGCCGACGAATCGAGATCAGGATCGACCCGAGGAAAAGTAGTGGTACGCGATCAACCTTCGGCTACACCAGCGATCGTTCGTCTCTTTCTCTCTTCTCTCCACCCTTTCGCTTCCTCTTCGCTTCTTTTCTTTCTCCTCTCGCGCCTTCCGTTCGCCTTTTCCTCTCCTCTTCCCCGATCGGATCCTTCCGATCGGCTACCCCCGATTTTCTCGTTTGTTTTCCCTCGCCCGAAGCACCCCCGGTCCCTTTACTTGGGCTTTCATTTGCGGCGAAACCCGTGACGTAACTCGGGGTCAATGGCTACCTTCACAGCCACCACGCAGATCGTCCTGGCCGGAAACGAGCCGCAGGAGCCTCAGGAAGGCGACGGTTAGTTTGATCCTCGGGCGGATTATCCTCCTCACCAACTTTCCTCCCGATCCGTTCGAAGAAAGCGCAATATAGCTATCCCGCGGATATTCTCGAGCCATGTAAATATTCATTGTGAAATAATAATCTACAATATATACAATATATATAATTGATTTTATTTTTGTTTCTCGACAAACGTTGGAAATCACGGTTTTATTTGAGAAAGCCGCCATATTGACTACAAGCAAACCTAAATTATTTAATTTACTTATTTACGTATCGTATTGTTTGCTTTCAGGCGAATACAGGGTGGGAATCAAGTTTAACGATCAGCACATCCCTGACTCGCCGCACAAGGTTTACATCTCGCCTGCGATGGGCGACGCGCACAAGCTGGAGGTCGCGCAGTTCCCCGAGAGCGGAGTGCAGCCCGACAAGCCGTGCACCTTCCTGGTGCGCAAGAACGGCGCCAAGGGTGAACTGGACGGGAAGGTAAAGCCGCCCTTTCCCGCGGTTGGACGACTCGAGGGTCTGTGGACATTCGACGAGTCCAACTTACCGCGGTGCATCCCCCTGCGGAAGAGAGGAGGAGCGCCGTTGTATAAATAACTCGCGCGCGCGCTTGTGAAACGGTCCTCGTCGCATCAGACCGCGTAGGTGGGATCGCGAACGTATTTTTACTGTTCGCCACATGCACATAGCTGGATGAGTCACGTAGAGAATTTCGACACAAAGTGGTAGCACGTCTCCGCGTAACGGCTCCACTTGGTGGTCGCTCGTTTGTAAATCGCGATGTTTTATTTTCTTCAACTTCGCTCAGCTCCATTCCACGCGTAAAGCATCAAGTTGGGTGATGCCACGGAGCATTTATTTTTAAGATGTAAAGTATCCATAAAATCCTTAAATTATAGAACGAGTCAATTTTTTTTTAAATTATGCAACATCAAAAAGAGACTTTGCATTTATGAACATTTATTTATTTTACATACACATGGCGTCTCCTTTATAGAAATGCTTTTATACACGAATCTGGCCGCGTTCAGAGTTTATCTTTCCCCTTCTACTGTCTTCCGTATTGGAAAGAAAAAAATATATCTGGCCGTATGTGTACAGGATGTTTCCGCAACTTAAGTTAATGTATAATTAATTACACGTCAATACATTGAGTTGCTTGTCGGTAGGGGCATGCTTTACTGCACTCGCCGAATAAAATGAAAATGCAAGTTTGGCGATTTATTACATTTTACAACTGTACATTATATCAGAATGCTAAAAGTCGATTTTTCTTTCTTCAAACTTGCATTTTCATCAAACTTGCATTTTGACTTTATTCGGCGAAAGCAGTTAAAGCATGCCCCTGCCGCTGCCGATAGGTAGATAGGCAACCCAATGTACTGATGTGTATGTACGGAAGCTGTACTCTGTACTTCTTAAATATTAAAGAGGAAAAAAGGGGAACTTGAGAGAAGAAAGTAAAGAAACTAGTATAAAAGAGCTGATTTGCCGAGTTGCACCAATCTATCCTTTACCCTTTCAGATCGTGTCTCCGAGTGGCAATCAGGACGACTGCTTTATCCAGAGTATCGACGCAGACACGTACTCGGTGAGGTTCATGCCGACGGACAACGGCATCCACCAGATCCACCTCAAGTTCAACGGGGTGCACATATCGGGTAGCCCGTATCGCGTCAAAGTCGGTAAAGTGGACGCCGATCCGGCGGCGTTGCACGCCTACGGCAACGGCCTGAAGGAGATCAAGACCGGCCAGAAGACCGACTTCATCATCGACACGTGCAACGCGGGCAGCGGAGCGCTGGGAGTCACCGTGGACGGGCCCAGCAAGGTCGCCATGGACTGCACCGAGGTCGAGGAGGGCTACAAAGTCAGATACACGCCTCTAGTGCCGGGCGATTATTACATCAGCATCAAGTACAACGGCTACCACATCGTGGGTTCGCCATACAAGGTTCCTTGTACAGGTGGATATTCGCATGGATATTCGATTTAGAAATTATTCCAAACGGAAGGCGGCACTGGAGAAAGTAAACATACTGTCTGTTCCAGGCGCGGATTTGGCGGAGAGAGGTGCGCAAGAGACAAGCTCGATCGTCGTCGAGACCGTGCAGAAAATATCCAAGAGCAAGCAGGTTGGACCGGTGTTGCCATTGTTCAAGTCCGACGCGAGCAAGGTGTCAAGTAAAGGCATGGGGCTCAAGAAAGCTTACTTAGGAAAGCAAAATCAATTCACTGTGCACGCGGGGGATGCCGGTATGTGATTACTGTCGTACACGTAGCCCTTCTGCAAGCGTCATAAATCTGCTAATTATATTATTGTCTATATTTCTATATTTCAATATTGTAAGATTGTAAATCTAAATGACAATTTTGCAAGCTTAACTTTCCGTTTTTAATCGTCACTCGAAATCGCTGATTAATATCATGATTGCAGGTAACAATATTCTTTATGTGGGCGTGTACGGGCCCAAGGGGCCGTGCGAGGAGGTTTACGTGAAACACACGGGCCGCAACAACTACAACGTGAGTTACCTGGTGCGCGAGCGGGGCGAGTACATCGTGATCGTCAAATGGGGCGACGATCACATCCCCGGCTCGCCCTACAAAGTCGAAGTCTAAGCCGAACCAGCATCCAGACTAGACGCGACGCGTCTGCGAGCCGTGACGACGGTCAATAAAATAGAGCCAGGCGTCGTTTCGTTGTAAACTACACGGATCCTCATGTTCACACACAACTTCGCCGAATACAAAAAACGAATTAAGTGCCAAGATCTAGATTTTCGATCGTAAACTCGTAATTGACCATTGGCGAAAGGTATGTCTAAAAAAACGATCCGGCCTACGTCGAAACGACGAGCGCGTTATCTCGATTTCTAGAATAGCAATCGCGTATACAGAAGACAACTGTGACATTGACGACAAAATCGCTATGTGACTTCTCGTCGACATAGGTTTCATTCGCTCACCCTTCCAAGATCCTAGGGACAAGGACATTTTAGAAT
The DNA here is from genome assembly GCA_011636635.1 of Tetramorium simillimum. Classification (NCBI taxonomy): domain Eukaryota; kingdom Metazoa; phylum Arthropoda; class Insecta; order Hymenoptera; family Formicidae; genus Tetramorium; species Tetramorium simillimum. Next base: position 9,189 of record VBVQ01001213.1, read on the forward strand.
TAACAATTTTTGTTGAATTTGAGACAGATTGGTAGTGACGAGACGTTAGAAACGACGATACGGAGAAATACGTAGGTCAATTACTCGTTGTTCGTTCAAAAACACCGATTGTGCCTTTGATTCGATGTAAGTGTATTTACAGAGATATGTATATTCGACAGAATCACACACGTGCAGTACCACATACAAAGACACACGCAAAGACGCTGTCATGTTTCACTCAAGTCAGATCCTGATTACATTATGTTATATATTATCGGTTATTTAACAAAGAAATGATTGGGACTGTCCCTCGGCGATTTTGACGGGTTGGATATGTAATATTATATAAAACGGTTAAGAATAAAACAGATGCATATTTTTAGTCGTGTTTTTCGCATGTTTGAAGTTGTTGTTAAAATAGTGGTTTTCAATGACTCGATTTCAATTTCAGTGGAAATGGAATATAGAAAGAGATGTATATATTAAGAAAGATATATTAAGAAGTATATTTTTAAAAGATTTAAATTATATGTTTTTTCTACATTTTTTCTTATATATCGTACAGTTTCAATCAATATTCGATCGAAATTTAAAAATTAAAAAATAATATTACAAGAATTATTTCAATATCTAAACATGCAAGAAAACATATGTAAAAAGATGTGTTTTTATTTTTAGTTGTTTTAAAATATACCCAAAACCTCTCAAAATTAATGTGCGACAGTTTTGATCATTTTTTTGTAAGTATAGATTAAATATACTGCAACTGATTATAATAATAATATAGAAGTTAAATAAATAATATATTTATTATATGGACTTTTTATTTACCATCTTATCCTTATAAGGAAGCATGTTTCTTGTATGCGTGACAATAACCGTGCGATGCATATTGCTCTTTGAATAATTGAAGCACCGAGAGAAAGAACAATATTTATAAGAATAGATAGAAATATAATTTAAAAAAAAGCAAAATGTATAAAAGTTTGAAAAATCTTCAATTCTATTTTCAATCTGTAATTCAAGTTAATTTTTTAATATTTATTCTCGTACTTTATTTTCAAAAAAAGAATTTAATATTATTTTATTAGCTAATCGTAGTAGTTGATAGAAAATAAAATTAATTTTATAAGAACTAGTTGCGCTAATTCAATTTTGCGATTTGTTGTTTAGCTCAATATTAATTACAATCGGAAAACAATTTTGATAACAAAAAATAATTAGGGGAGAAAAGTATGATAATATTATTTAAGATATCGTCGTCGAAAATCTTTTCCATTTTGCCTATTTGTTTTATTAAAAAAGTAAATACATTTTATACAATTCCAAGTTTGATTTTTTTTACGAGTATTGCCTTACGAAACCAGCAGGTTTCGCTTTCGTTGGTGGCAGTACAATTTTTCTCATTAATACATTACATTATTCCAAGTCTTACTCATGCTCTTTTGCACTTTTTGCTTTTTGTCTTCGTTTCTTATTGAATAAATCATGCGTCAAGATAACCAGATAAAATGAATGTGACCAGATAAATATAATTGCTAACTTAATCATCGTGTTTCCAGCGAATAATTTATACCGCGCGCCTCTTGCAAGAAAAAAAAATAATAAGGTGGCATTTGGTAAGTGTGATGACAGCCAGTGCGATTGTCGGCGATTATTTTGAAAATTAATCGCCGAAGCTTTCGCAACAGCTCCTGCCGAATGCATTTGCATACAACAGGAAGTGCACCGCAGGTAACTCGTCGCCTCGTCTCGTATCGCGTCTGTATACGAATAACGCTGCAGCTGCATGTCGTATTCGCAACGGCATTAATTTGTTACTTACCTGCGATATTTCTATCGATAAGCAATTGCGCACACCTTTCTCATCTATCTTGATAAATGAAAAGTTTCCTCGTATCCTTTACAATCTTGATATAAAGTTTGTTCGAGCATCGACGTAGATGATTAAATAGCTGCCGCGCGATCATTTTTAAGATTATTTAAGATTAATCGCAAAAGAACTGTCTATAATTACTTTTTAAAATAAATATAAAATTTGTAAACGTAGCTTCATTTGACAAATTATTACGCGAATCACGAAATTCTTTCATTTATCTAAATCGAGAACAAAAATAATTTTTGCAACCTTTAGCGGTATTAACATCGACAAATTTACAATTATATTTAAGTAATTGTAAAGTTTTACATATACATAGAACGAACTTAAAAAAGAATTTAATGTCTTTCCATGACTTTCAAGGAAAATTATTTTATTAACATTTCTTTGAGTAAACGTAAGGAAACCACAGGAAAAATACAACTGAGTAGCAAATAGATGAAATAAATTTTACAAATTTTAAAATAAAAAACATTTAAAAAATAGTTGCGTTGAATTAGTGGCTTGGATTTTAATCAAAACAGATATCAAACTTTTTTTTTAACTAATTCTCCTTTCTTTTTCTAAATAAACAACGCGCCTCCTCAAATGTACTCGATGCTCTCATTCTCAACGCTCGAAATTCTGATTTTCAGAAAGTCGCTGCGGACACGTGACGTTCATCTCCAGTAAAAATTCTGAGCAGCAAGATGGTAAGCGGCGTGGTTCCCGCGCCACTTCCCGCACATCCTTCCGTCATTTGGGATGCTCCCCTCTGCGGTGCCTAATGCCATCAAGCAATCACATCGCGTGACACATAAACCATATTGTTATTTTTCGAAATATTATACGGGGCAATCGTGTGGTGACCCAAGCAAAACAAGAAATTGGAAGACTCGGAGCGATACATTGTCGCATTGTAACTTTGTGTGCCGATCAATGGTCGACTTTGAAAACTGAAAAATGAATAAGAACGGAAAGAAGGATAAAGATGACGGACAAGATCGGGAATGGCTTGAAATTCATGGATCGCGACTTCATTGTCGCAAACTGAAGAAGCCTCGCTCGAAACGCTGACGAGCGCGAGTTTTACGGGCACTACGTTATCAATCCAGAACTCTCCTCATGACCTATACAACGGACTGTACCCAGAACGGATGCGGGGACGGATCGGTGTCACGTGAACCCTCCGGATATACCAGCTTCCTAGTCTTGCTCACCTACTTTATAGCCATTTCGTTTCATCGGAAACGTTCGGAAATCGGCCGCGGCGGTGGCGACGGGAAAACGCGACGAGCGTCGCCGAAACGCGCACTTGCACCAGGTTTCTTTTTCCGTCAATATTTTGGCATTAAATCGAATCCCTCGTAAGTTGAACCGATCAACTCCAATTGAAGAAAACAATGAGAGTTAATGGCCAATATACTTTCTGATACTGAAATTAAGCAACTTGGAAAAAGTGCACTTGACCAGTTTGATTTATGAGAGAATCGATTACAGATCTGTTCTTTTTAATTGCATTTGTTGTAATTTGCACACTTAAAACAAGACAAGTACATCATTCATTTGCAACTTCCTTCACTTTTAATCATACATGACTTTGTTTCGAATCAAATTAACAATTTATTCATCGAAGATTGAATTAGTTAAATCGTTAGAAAACACAATACTAATGAATTATTGTAGAAAAGGACGAAATATTTTGTTGTAATATAAAGTTTCATATTTTTCATATTTTCTTTACGCGCCAAATGATATAAAATAAATGCTATCAGAACGCAATTAAATTTTTTATGTAAATTCTGAAGATAGGAAAAATTCAAATTACTAGTATTCCATTAGAGTATCAGCAAATTTAATTCTTTCACTGTGCAGAAAAATGCATGAAAAGTTTCTTCCTTCAAACGTTTCTTATTTTTGTTTTAATAAATAAATAGTGATTGAGATGTGTAACACAAATTATTATTTTGAATTTCGATCTCTGATTTTTAAAATTAATTATAAATTGACATCTGTGAAACATTTTCAGCGAGAATCTTGTCGGGTCATTTATCAAAATTCTTATCAAAAGATTTTATAGGAATAAAAATTAAGAGTTAATGCCTGGTCAAATGAATTTGAATACTAAAGATATAATAATAAGTCTCTCTTTTTCTTTCTCTTTCTCCCCCTTTCCTTTTTTTCTCCAACGTCGAAGATTTTTAATTAAGATTTCGCACAATCACAATGTGCAATCCGTGTATGCGATTGCACGTATCAATTTCACGAATTGTCAAGAGTGTAACGTTAATGGAAAAAAATTGCGCCTTAATTGTGTAATAAGCGTGTTGTTTCCGCATCGAGCGCTTAACTCGAGTTAATGGTCTCTGGAAGTCTAGATGCTCTTTTCGTTGATCGCGCAATGAAGAAAGAAAATCACAGTATTCTATCTGCAGAGTAATTTCGGGAATTATTAATTATTTTGTATACAATAGACATTATTTGTAAACAATAGACATTTATATCAGAATTTTATATCAGTGTCATTTTTGTAAATAATTGTACAATTATAAAGCTACTATTTAGGTAGCATATGATGGTTCATATACGTTTTATATATGTTTTCTAAACGTATAAAAAAAACCAACATGTGCTACTAGAGTAATTAACACGAAGGTTGTTGAAAACGTAATGTCCTATACTTTTTTTCTCAGCCAATAATAAAGATAAAAAAGTGAAATTTTATATGCTACAAATTTGAAGTTTCCCGCGTTTGTATACGGAATTGCATAGCATTTTGACAGATAGCTGTGTTTTATTTTATATTCGCATTCCATTTTTCTCAATTTTTTCTATTTGTTTCATATTAAAAATCATTCATTTTCATATGCCTGAATAATTATACTTTCTTAAGAATTTAGAATTTTTGTATTTTTTCCAAGCTTCTAAAATATCTAAATTATAAAACTCTAGAGTCGTTTTTTAATATGCAATTATTATAAAAAGTAACAATTTTTTAAATTAAATGACTCATTTACCTAATTTTTTATTAATCTTCGGTAATAAAATTATAGACTATTTTTTTTTAAACTAAAGTACAGACATTTGTTTTAGAAACTTGCAAGTATGTTCATGAATTTTTAAAAATTCTTTTGGAGCATTGTAAATAATTAAAAAAATTATTTGCAATCGTATGACTCATGTTGGTACAGATAGACTATTATTTTTCACATGGGACTTTAAGCGTTAAAATTAAATCATTCTTTTTATTATAAATGAGAATACGTTTGCGTTGTAATTTTTTTTCATATTTGGAATGATAATTAACTATTTTTCAGAAATAAAATCGCCATTATTCTGTTTTGTGTTAAAAGAATATATAAATATTTCGACACGTGTAAAATGTGCCGTTGCTGAAAAATTCTACTCTGAAATCTTTATAACAGTATCATTTTGGATCGATCCTCCAAATCTCAAAAGTGCTATATAATTTTTCGTATTGACACGGTTAAAGCCCGCGAAGAAGACAATACATGTACGTAGGAGTAGTCGGACGAGATGAGGTAGGCACGAGGGATCCATAAAGTATAAGATTCTGCGAGGAACAGAAAAGCGAAATTAGAAGATCGAGAGAAAGAAATACGCGGAAAAGGGAGTGAAAGAAGAAGAGAGTTGGAAGGATACAGAAGTAGATAAATGTCAAACTCGATGAGAGAGAGAGATGTTGCGATTTTGGCGTGACCCCCTTTCTTCACCTCTGTCACCTACACCTTCCCCTCATTCACTCTCTCTCTCTCTCTCTCTCTCTCTCTCTCTTTCACTCTTCAGCAGACTATCGGCAGATATAACGTCCCGTAATATTGACGGGGACGGCGGAGAACATAAGGGCGCGCGGTGGCGTGGATTACAAGCGGGGGAAAAAGACAAAGGGGGTACCCCCGGATTTTCTTCCTACACGACGGTTTCAGTCACTGCCGGTTGGCGCAGCATGCATGGCAGATCTGAAACTGGACTCTGATCGCATACCAATTGCACAGTATCCCGCGGGTGACACTCGCGCTCGCAACGCAGAGAGTCACTCTTTGCTCTCGCTTCGTGGTACCCGCGTCGTGTTCCCCGAGTAACCAGTACCCAGGCAAACGCGAGCAATCACGACCCGCGCGGTTCGCATCTCAAGACCACCTCCCAAAATCAGTGCTACGATAAGCAGTAAGGATTTCGCGGTCGGGCAGATTGACTTCAACGCGACTTCAAGTCGACTTCGAAATCCAGGCCACTCGTCGAAGAGAATTGAAGAGCGATCAAGCGATTCGGTCAATTCCAATTCAAGTTCCATCGATTACCGAAGATTTCCAAGATTCGCCAAGATCAAGGTTCGCGCGAAACTACATTTTGCGTGCCCATTAAAAGTGCTGAAAAAGTGCAGTGTAAAAACAAATCAGACTCAGTCCACTCGACATTGAGGTGACGCCGAGCTGTTCTGCAGCAGTTCATTCGCGGATCCTATCTCCGGGAAGATTTCCACATGAGGTTCCATTGCCGGATTTAGAAGGTTCGTAGATCAAATGGAAATCAATATAATAAATGTCGAGCTTGAATAAGAATGATAGCAAATTTATCGCGCAATTAGTAAACGAATTAGTTAAATTTGTAAAACATTATTTTCTTCAGTTTTTACATAAAAATCAAATCTAATAAAGAAGCATGTGGGTGCGATTTGTTAAACGGTCCTATTTTAACTGAAGTGAAGATTAACAGAATTGATATATTAAAGTAAATTACCGTACTAACTTACACATAAACGTAAATGAATATTGTCTAAATTAATTATGCTTGGCCTAAATTATAAAACTTTAAACCCGACCTCTCGATGTCACGTGGCCTAATTAAGAAGTTCGATTGTCAAGTATAGCTCATGTTACTTGAATCTGTCAAGTCCGACGCCACGTGCTCACACAATTATTTTTGCCAATCCTCATTTTCCTGGAAAAAGAAGCATTTGTAAAGCATTTGTAACGTTTCCAACAGAAAACAAAAATTAACAGCACTTTAGCTTTCCGCCGAGACGATATTCGCGACGGGTAACGACGATGAAAATCCCGGTGCGTCGCTCGCAATGACACGCGGAACGACACATCCTCGGCTAATTAGAATATAGCTGTTTTTTATGAGCGTGGAAGAGGAAGAGGGAGCCGAGATGGATGGCGGTAGTGGGAAGGGAGGAGCAAGGAAACACGTACCACCAATATTTATTATACGGACCCCCTGCCGGACATTCGTATTTAACGGGCCGCACCAATAGTTACCCTCCTTCTTTTACGTGCCTCGGAGAATACCTTGTTGCTCTTCTTGCAGGAGCTTTCGCACGTCTCTGTTAATTCAGTGAAATTTTTCCTTCAGTCTAGTCTGATTTATTTATTTAATGATAATTGAAATTAAATTAAATATATTTTATTCCGACTTGCCGTCAGTTTGATGGAAGGTGTCTGATAAAGATTGTTGGAAATAATTGTGAAGATACGCTTTTAGCATCAACTTGAGAGATGAAATTGAAGATAGTCGATACAAACTAATAGTTTCCTAGTAGTGATATAGGTTTAAATTTTTTAAAATTTATTTTCGGATAAATACTCAATTCTTCATTCGAGTAAGCAACTTTATCGTTTCGCGCTTCGTGTCTTCGAGTAAGCAATTTGCGAAATATTCGCTCGACAGATACTGTGTTATGTCTCATTATCATCTTCGCATTTGAGACAACACTGATCGATAATCAGCCGGAGTGCGTACACGAGCAGGCAACATCAAGGGAGCCCATCACGAAAGCCTACAATCATGACAGAGGCATCACGGGACCCTGAGGTGGCTGATCCAGAAAACACCGACAACGGCACGACGACATTAAATCTCACTTGTTCGACGACCAACAAGAGTAAACCTCTTCCGGATCGTGGGACATGGAGCACCAAGTTGGACTTTATCCTCAGTGTGGTAATGTTAATTACTGTATCGCCAAATCTTATTCAGTACATTATTTATCCATTATAGTAATATTGCCAACTCTAATTATTGATCAAAAGCGTCAAGGCAAAACAAGATGCTTCAAATTTTTATGGACATCAAATTGAAAAGAGACTGTATATAAAATTTTTAAAAGGAATTTACAGTTGTTAAAGAACTCGTGTATAAACATGTCTTTATCATGGACACTAACTGTGTTTTGGCCCTCACCCTCACCTTCACGTTCACTCATTTCTCCACGCATTGTTTCTTCAAGGTCGGCCTGGCGATCGGTCTCGGCAATGTTTGGCGATTTCCATACCTGTGCTACAAGAACGGCGGCGGAGCCTTCCTAATTCCCTATTTCTTGACGCTGTTCCTGGCCGGTATACCCATGTTCTTCATGGAGCTGGCTCTCGGGCAGATGCTCACGGTGGGCGGCCTCGGAGTCTTCAAGATAGCGCCGCTCTTCAAGGGCATCGGTTACGCCGCTGCCGTCATGTCCTGCTGGATGAATGTCTACTATATCGTTATTTTGGCCTGGGCAATATTTTACTTCTTTATGTCAATGCGCAGCGGTGAGCATATTGAAGATATCTACACCGAAAAATTCTCCTTTACGTAGTACTTTTTATTTAACGATTAAAATAACGATTAAAAAGTAAGTATGTACAAAGGATTTTTAGTGTGAGGAAGTTAATTCCCATACAGCAGAAAACTTGCAATTAAGTTATAGCAATGTTGCAACAAGATTGTACAAGATCTTATAACAATATTGTTATAATGTAATTGCAAGTTTTGTGCTGTATAGATTGTATTACTCATTGTAATTGTCCCATGCAATCACTAGAATTGCCTTGGGGAAGCTGCAACAATGACTGGAACACCAAGAACTGCGTGAACCCTTACGACAGAAGCTCATTGTTTTGCTGGAGTCAGATCTCGGCGAGGAACGGTAGCGTCATCAAGATGTGCACGCTCAATCACGTTAATGTGACAGTGACGGAACTTACGGACCCTGTGAAGGAGTTTTGGGAGTCAGTATAAATAAAATTTTTCACTTACTTTCAAGTACATGACACGCGTAACTTGCGCATTTACCCGGCTCGTATCATCGGGTATAATTCTGTTACCACAATGCAAAGGCAGAATTATAATTGATAATTTCGCAATTGTTTCCATTTTTTAGACGTCGAGCATTGCAGATCAGCGATGGGATCGAGTCCGTAGGCAATATTCGATGGGAATTGGCGGGTACATTATTACTAGTATGGATAATTTGCTATTTCTGCATCTGGAAAGGTGTCAAGTGGACCGGCAAAGTTGTCTATTTCACGGCTCTCTTCCCCTACGTGTTGCTTACTGTTCTACTGATTCGTGGTATTACGCTACCCGGCGCCATGGATGGCATTCGATTTTATATCAGTCCAAATTTGTCCAAGCTTCGAGAGTCTGAGGTGAGCCACCTTCTTTTATGCATTAAGTTTTGAAATCTGTTTTGTCAAGATTTTATAAATGTTAGGTTAACTTTATCAAACTTTATTAGAATTTTATTTTACACAATATATAACGCATAAATATATTTTACATAATATTTAACATATAATATAAAACATTACATAATAAATAACGAATCCAATGCGCACGGTGTAAAACGGACACCACCAATCAAATTGCGCTTGGTTAGATAAAATTAGGAAAAATTTTTATAATCTGATTGATGGTATTATTTTACATTGTGTACATCTGAGATTCACTCATAAATTGCGGCATATAATTATAGGATAAAGTGACCAAATTCGGATCAGAGTTTAAAAACTTTTTTTCCTTTATTATTAGTTGCTCTATAATAGTTTTGTTTAACATAGAAATGTTGTTAATGTTGTCCTCTATAAAATTCAAAAGTATTAAATTTAATCAGTTTTATCTAACAATAAGAAGCAGGAAACAAATTTAATCATACCCCTCTGAATTCGATCCGCATTAGGACCAGGGGATCAAATTTAAATCAACGGCCTTTTGCTCCAAGAGCGCAAGTTCCTGGCCGATTGATTCAAGTAATAACTGCTCTCTTTACAGTACTCTATACCGGATAGTTTTTAAAAATTTCCTTATCTAATTCTCTGCTTTAAGAAAGAACACATGTCACATGTTTTGTTCTTTAAACATATTTTTACTTTTTTTTGATCCTGTGCATCCCGATGCATTCACACAAAATGGAATTCAATAGGTGTGGATCGATGCAGTGACGCAGATCTTCTTCTCGTACGGTCTCGGGCTCGGCACCTTGGTGGCCCTTGGTAGTTACAACAAATTCACCAACAACGTCTATAAGGATGCTCTGATCGTCTGCTCCGTCAACTCGTCCACCAGCATGTTCGCGGGTTTCGTGATATTCTCGGTGGTGGGTTTCATGGCGCACGAGCAGCAAAAGCCAGTTGCCGAGGTGGCCGCTTCCGGACCAGGGTTGGCCTTTCTGGCTTACCCGTCGGCGGTTCTTCAATTACCGGGCGCGCCGCTTTGGTCGTGCTTATTCTTCTTCATGCTGCTGCTCATCGGACTCGACTCACAATTCTGCACGATGGAAGGCTTCGTTACAGCTATGGTATTTCGTTGTTTAAACTTAATTGTTCTCGTATAATCCTAATCTTGTCTAATCCTCAAGAAAAAGTTATCCATCTCGAAAACTTGCACACTTTTCAGCTAGAAAAAGTTGGATAGATTGATAAACTTTCTTCTTGGCTTATATAATTTGACCTGACTCTGGCTTTAAGAAATTCCTCTTCTTTGAAGAAATTCTAAAAAAAAAATATTGTTTCAATTAATCAATTGATTCTTCTTTAGGTGGACGAATGGCCTCAGCTGTTACGTCGTCGCAAGGAGTTGTTCATCGCCATCGTGTGCGCCCTGTCCTATCTCATCGGATTGTCATGCATTTCTCAAGGTGGCATGTACGTCTTCCAAATCCTCGATTCGTACGCCGTCTCTGGCTTCTGTTTGCTCTTCCTCATCTTCTTCGAGTGCATTTCAATCAGTTGGGCATTTGGCGTAAACCGATTCTACGACGCTCTGCGCGATATGATTGGATACTATCCTCTTATGTGGTGGAAATTTTGCTGGACAGTGACTACGCCGATGATTTGCGTTGTAAGTACAATCAATGCAAAAGTTTATTATCTTATCGCGTAGGAAAATATATTAAATGGAATTCTTCTTTTTTTTCTTCTTCTTCGTGTTTAAAATTGTACTGTGGTTAATTTAAAAAAATTCATAACTACATTACAAATTAAATTGTTTGTACTTTATATTTTTCTGAAAAATATCAACTTGATTGCTAATTTTTTAATTATAATAAATTTGAAATGTTCATGTTTATTACGTTCATAACATAAAAATATATGTTCAGTATTCAAAATTATACCGTGTTCGAAATTGTACTTTATTTATATCTAAAAATCAAATAATGTATCAAATTGATTGCTTTCTCCCTCATTATCTTGACCTTTTGATACAAAAAAATTGAAGATACTTCAATTGTGCAATAAATGAGTTTTTTCTTAAAATGATTAGTAACATAATACATTTAATGTTTATTAACACTGAGGTTGTGCATTGATCCTCTGGGCGAAGACATGGTGAAATATCCAAACTTACCTTCGCTATTTTTGTAATAATTGTTTGTTGAAATGTACAAATATTATATATCTTTGTATTTGTTTTTTAACAAACTTTGATGTACTACAAAAAAATTCATGTCCATTTCTTAAAATCAAAATAAATCAGACTCTCTGCGCAAATAAATATTCTATAAAGAACTGCAATTCGATAAATTAGTAGTTCCTTCGTTTAATTCATCTCAATGAAAATTACATTTCAATATCTTTAGCAATTCAGGAGATAATAGGTGTATTAACACTTAAATGGACCACCCTGTATATAACATACATATAATATAAGAATAAGCAGATTTTCTGCTTTTTCTTCTATCTACAGATTTTTTCTATGATTTTTTATGTAGAATGTCAAGAACAGTCAATTTATGCGATTTAGTTTTAATTTTCGTGTAATATTAACAGAATATTATTTTACTTTTTTAGCATTTTATTTTACTAAAATGTTGTACAGCACGTAACTAATAAAAATATACAATGTTCAATGATAAATTCAGGGCGTGTTTGTCTTCAATCTGGTTCAGTGGACACCTATAAAATATTTGGATTATGAATACCCGTGGTGGTCGCATGTATTAGGCTGGTTTACAGCGCTATCCTCCATGCTCTGCATACCCGGATACATGGTCTATGCCTGGATGACTACGCCAGGTGATAATAGGACGGTAAATATCCATAAATTAGCAGTGAAGATTTATTGAAAGATGTTTACAATTCATTTTTCTCATACAATGACTTTTTTCTTGCAGAAATACAAATTATTAATTAAAATAGAGGACGACGTCGCGACTTTGCGAACAAAGATGGGTCAACCACCAGTGGAGCTAACATCCCTATAATTTTTGCTTCGATAGGCAGCGCAAGCTCGCCTAGGTCGTTTAATACAGACGTTTCCTGTCATCCCGTAAAATTGGTGAATTACAAAGAATTGATAAGGATTTATTCTGTAACGTAGTAAATTCCAAATCTTTAAAATCGGGGGAGTGACTTAAAAAAATGCTTGTGAAAGCAAAAGCCACTTGGGAATAAAAGTGGGATGGGATGGGATGGGATGGGAAATAATCCAAACGTTTCCACGTAAAGTGGGTCTTCATTTCAATAATTAGAAGCGTAATTTTACAGAATGGGTTCTTGCCAATTTCTCGTGATGTATCCATTTTTTGTAAAATATCGTGATAACGGTTACCGTAAAAGAACGCGTACGACCTATAGATTATCGAAGCTTGGCGTTCTTTCGTTCACGAAGACACGATTCGACTTGGCGAAGCGGAGAGCCAGCAATTAAGGGAATTTTTTGGTCTTGAAAGCCGGAAAGTTATTTTTAATATATCGTTTTTTAATAAAAATTCAAATCTGATGCACGAATATTATATTTTGTAAAAATAGATTATATTAAAAGTAGATTATAAAAATTTGTTACAATGTTATGGCCAAAATTAGATCTTTGCATTACAAACAACTAATCAGTGACCAAAAAAATCGAATGTTGAAAACAAAAAATGTGCAATTTTCTTGATGAGTGGATTTGTAATTTTCGTCTGAATTAACATAATTGATATCGCATACATATTTTCAATATAGCAATAGTTTGAAAAAAGTTCCAATTTTACCCATTTTATTTTTCTTTATTATAGACACCTAAAGAAAATATAAAGAATCAATGAAGGCTAATGATTGTAGTTCAGATAAACGGCATGTTTGCTGAGTATAAATGCAAGAATAATAGGACTAGTAGTTTCTTTGAAATAGTGGATAACACGTTTGAAAATACAATTGTGAAAGAAACCGCGTTTAAAATTTTGTCAAACACTTTTCATCATAATATATGAAATAAAACTTGTAATATACTTTTAATATACTTTTAGGAAATATAACGTTTGGGCATTAGATGTAAACATTTTTATTTAAAAGAAGAATTATCGAAAGTATGTATTTCTGAATTCCGGCTGTCAAGATCAGAAGACTCCCTTAAATGAACGCCGGAAACGAACGCACCCGACACTGCCCTCGGTTTCCCTCTTCACACAAAACTCTCGACAAAAAGCTTCGCTGGCTTTTGTACATAAATTATTTTCAATTAATTGCTATTAGTGACAAGCGATGCAACCGGCTGTTGCTCTCATATAATAATACCCGATATCATTCGTCAAACTTATACCGTCGTGTGTCCGGCTGTTTACGACGAACGGACGGACGCGGACGGTACGATTTCGGGATTGCCCCGTGCGCATATTTATGCTGCCATAAATATTATAAATAGAAAACGCGTTTTACTATCGCATCGCTCTTATGTAGTAAACGCCTAGTGTTATCTAATTTATTTCGTGTACCTGTCGTTAGATCTGCAGCGTCGGCAGAGTAATAGAAATAATAGCGAAATAATCAGCGCAAAAAGCGACGAAACGTTCACGCGGACGTTGCAATACCATGACGAGATTATGAAAGATGACAGTCGGATGGAATAAAAGATATAATTTCAATTTTCGTGCTGTCATATATCATATTTATTTCGAGTAAAAAATTTTTCATATAAAAACATATATACAGGATGTTTGATAAGCGTATCATCTGTCTTGTATAAATATATATATATATATATAATTTATATAGTTATACAATAAAATGCATTCATATGTTTTTTCTCTTGTAATCTCTATTCAATGTACAAAAAAATAAGAAGAATTAAAAATCATAAGAAAAATAATTTTCACATTGTTCTTCTATAAAAAATAAAATTTGAGGAAAAATTGCTCATATATGTATAAATGTAATATATTCGTACCTAAAATATAATTATACATAGAACATTGTATAATCTAACTGCGATTTTACTTTTTATAAAAAAACATTGCAAAATTAATTTTTCTAATTATTTTTCAATTATTCTTCTTATTACTTTCCTTGTACAGACAGAGACAAAAGAAAACATATGCTTTATATAAATTTTTATATGAAAAGTTTTGTACCGAATATTTACATTTGCATGAAGTATTAAATGAAACCTATCAGACGTAAATAATAATATTAACCGCATAAGATTACAAAATTTACATCTTTCATTCTACTGCTGTCAGTTAAAAATTCACATGACGTGAATTCCGTGCACAAATACAGTTATACAGTGTGTATCGGAAAGTTTTCCGGATTTAGTCTATAACAAATTTTAGATTTATAATTAACTTCCATCCACTTTCCCTTGCTCGATACGCAACGTTCTGATGCTTCCTAAGAGAAAAAAGTTTTTTTAAGGCTCAAGTAAATCTCTACCGGATTTCTACCGAAATTCTCTCGAAACACCATTCCTTGACCTTAATTTTTTTTATGAAAATGGTCACAACAAACTAAATCTAGTGAATACGAAAGGTACGGGACAATCGGCATGTTGTTAGGTGCCAAAACTTATTGCGACCTTTTCAGGAGCTTGGAAATGAATTTGGTAGCGACGCAACGCATATTCAAATCGTTCGTGTGGACCGATCTGGTAGACTCCATATGAAATTCTAATATCGCAGATGTCGTGGATAGTATAATGATTATTGCAAACGAATTGTCCAATTTTTCCAACATTTCCTGATATTGATACGCACCCTGTGTGTTCTTTTTTAATCTTATGTTACTCATGTAAATTCTTTTTAATGTTAATTCTTATTACGTGAGGTGTATGTATGTACATGCTATATTAATTTTCATTATTCTCTTTGATGATTTATTATTAAATAAAGGTTGATAATATTTTACACATCTTTTGGATCAAAATAAGCGCAAAAGTTCTTTAATTGCAACATTTGATTGATAAAAACATTTTTACTCTATAAATTTAGTAGATTTCTAAAGTTAATTAATTTAATAAGTTTAACTTCTGTGTTTTATACTTCGCAAGTAAAAAACGTACAATTAAAAATAAATAAGTCTCAAATGATTCGAAATATTACATACGCCTAAAACTTCGTCACTCACAAAGCCTCATGAAGTAGATAAGTATTTTAAGAAACTTGATGGTCGATTATTTAAATTTTACGGCATTTACAACATTTCGAGACGGTATAAGAGATCAAAATCGAATCGCAAATGGTGCTTGATGATCTGTAAAAAAAGAAAAACCTTTTAGGAAGCGTTTAAAGTATGACTGAAGTGCTGGAGTTGCTATCAAGTTACAGGAGAAATACTTTGAAAATGATGGAAACTAATTGTAAACAGAGTAAATCTAAACCTTTTTTTATTAAACTCAGAAAGTTTTTAATGACATCTCGTATACATATATATATTTAAAAAATACAAGGAGACTAATTTATGAAGTATGCAGTATACGTTCCAACTTTGCTCGTCGCATAACGTAAGTTCCACGCTTAGCGCGCGATAATTAGATATTTATAATAAGCATTAACATGATGTTGGAATTATTTATTGTTAGCGAGCCAACAATCCCGATTCATTGTATTTTATTTTGTTTTACTGATGGTATAAATAATAAATTTCAAATGTGTAATAATAGCCGTTATTACATACACGTATTGCATTTTGAACCTCGAAATGTAGGATTTTACAAATCTGGCTGTCATGAAAGAGAAGCAAAGTAACATTTTCTAATAATATTTCCATATATTTACATTAACAATTATGTTAAGGTTTGCTTCGTTAAATTTTCTCAACATGTTAATTTTTTTATTTATCACAGCATGATGCATCATTTATCCTTCTTGTTAACAAAAAGATGAACAATGATAAATGATGCATTATGCGCATCATTGCGCATCATACATGAAACGGAACGCACCTTTCGTCGGTGATAGAAGTCTGTACGGTTTTCTCATTTTCCTACTTACCGACAACATAAAACTTTAATTTCAAAAATATAAAGAACGGTACATGAATGGCGTATTTTGTTCTCAGAATATATTCTACACATTAAATTTTAAAAGATACTGATTTAAAAAAAAAATAGAAAGTTGGAGGTGAGAGCGTTGGATCCACACTTCTCTTTGCTTCTCTTGCGTCCATAACCTCAAACTGACTGAGATATAACCTGCAATAACTATTTTCGGAAAGTGAATAAAAACCGCTTATCGTCAAGAATTATTATGTCACTTGCGCGACGAGGGCAGGTTTGTGTCTTCGATATTGCATACATTAATCTTGTCATTTTTATATATGTAATATTTATAACTGATGGATATTTGTCTTAAATGCTTGGAAGTGTTGAAAATCTACATGTCACGCGATATCACTATATTTTCGGTCACTACGTACCTATCGGAGTACTTGTAGGTTTAATTATCTTTGGATTCATTATAAATTTTAAAACATTTCTTTTGTCAATTTACACACCGCATACTGATTCTTGGTTTGATTTTAATGACAATTACATGACAATTTTTATCAACTTTCGAATATTCTGACCATAATTTAATTTTTCAACTTCAGACTTACGTGTTTTTATGCTTTTTTTTTAATTATATTGATGATTAAAATCTATTAGAATCTATTAGTCAGTTGTATTTCCTTTTGAAACAATGTGACAATTTGCATTCGTTTATGGCCCCAAACTTTTTAATAAATATTCCAAAGATCTAGCTCAAAATGAGTTAAAATGTATTTTTGACTTTTATGTTTTCGATTAATATCTAGTTTTATTATTTATTAAACATACACCATTAACTGCGTTTGACTCTCAATGTCAAAATTTTACCAATGTAATGTTAATTTTAATATTGAGTTTGTTTCTAAGTAAAATATTTTCTACTTTTACAACTATTGTAATAAACTACGTTTATTTCTTATTAATAATTATATAATTTATTTTTTAGCATTGGGGAACATTCGCTCGCATTTGGCACATATATGATGCAAAATGGCAAGATCCGTACAAGAGTGCTGAAGTAATAAAACATTACCTTATGGGAACGTACAAGCCAATATATCATCCATTGAGTAAGTATCACAGTCTCTTTCCTAATAAGCAAACTTCTGCAGTATGACAACAGTAGATTCTTAGCTTAGATATATTGCAACAGATCTGGTATCACCTGTGCTCGTACTAAACTGTGTTTTGCCAGCAGAGCCAGTTGATATAATTTAACGGTAAATTGTCCGCAGAATCATTTTGTAAACATGTAAGTGGCAAATTCGGTAATCAATCTTATATTCTGTTATATTTCTATTGGCATTTTATCGGCAAAATTTGTAGCAGACGCTCTCGAAATCTTTTCTCGATAAATTTGATTATCCAGAGTTATTACTCTGTGAATCGCGCTTATAGTTCAATAATAATTCAATAATTTTGGAGCGTATTATGCAATTGTTACATGAAAATGTTAATACTGAGAATAAAGAACACAATGATAAAAGAATAAAAGATTTCTTTCCTGTTATTATTTTCATGGAGTGAGAAAATACATGAAATTCATAATTATGCATCGCAAATTCAAAGCCTATATGTATAATCTTTCAATTAAAAAGGGAAAAAAATACTCTTCTATGTGAATATATACTTAATAATTTTTGTATAGACCAATGCGGTGATCACGTAGTAGTGATAAACAGCAAAGAGATCGCCTTACGCGGAGACGAATGGCGAAAGCGTGTATATTTTCATCATAATACGTATCACGGAGGTGCCACTTGGACTCTAGCATGGGAATTACATCACAAGGATCCAACTCTGGTAATTAATTTCTTACGATTCTGAAATGCACGATAATATAAAATTTGATTAACGGTTTTATTGTGTAACTATACAATTTATTGGCACAGATTGTAGAAAAAGCTGTATACAGAGCATTGCCGAAAAACTTGCAACGGAGGTATATTATGCAAAAACTGCATATATTCCCAGATGACAAGATACCCGAAGATATGTTGAAAAATATTACTAATCAAATCAAACAGCTAACGACCGTTCCTGTGCGATTAAAACATATTCCACGAGAGGAAATAGATAACTTCCCACAACTTTTAAAGTATCCTGAAAATTATATTCTTAAATAAAAAGTTCAATATAAATACATAAACATTAATTATAATTAATATAAATATACAGTAATGTATTCAAAATAATAATACATGTGTATATATTAATGCTAAAGTTCTGGATTGTTTTATTATCAAATTTTTTTTTATATAAGTGAAATCCATAAATTTTAACACCAGTTTGAAAATTAGTATCCCAATTCATAATGATATATGATTGTGTAGAATCTATTCACAATTTTAAAAACAAACATGATAAATAATACATAATATAAATGTAAACATCGTATACAGGGTGTTGGAGTCACTTTTCAGTGATGGACAGAGATATAAAAATAATGATAAAAGTCCATATGAACATGTATTTTATTCAACTGTATGTTTTTGAGTTAGTCATGTTTGCATTCCAGTATAGTAATGTATAATGCGCGCGCTCCACGCGTTATAATATAATATCACAATTAAAATTCTTCCCATTTCTCCGTAATTCTACCTGATTCGTCCTCGTCGTCGTTCACAATTACGGAATAGGTATGAGAAGTATTCCATTTATTTCGTCTTTGTTTATCGGACGATTCTTCCAATTCCGGATCTCTCGACGATTCCGTCATGTCAACGAACTGCGATAGCGAAACATTCCTGCCGTACAGTTCTGAGTTTTCCACGTCAAAGTCATGTAAGTTGCGTAAAATGGGTACATCACAGTACTGGCATTGCGGTTCCTCGTACATGTCCTCCAAGCACGGGTGAAAAATTTGGTTACATATCGGGCAGACACGATATTCAAACAGCGTTATCTGCAACAATGTCGTGCAGCATCTAGGTAACTTGTGGCCCTGCGGGCACGATCTGGCGTACCACATTCCATCTGTTGCTTTGTCGCACAAGTTGCATTTTTCAACCTGAGCTGGATACGATGTAGTCATATTTAATATTCTGCGAATGCGTCGATTTACATTTGTGTCCTCCTCCTCCTCATCTCCACTTTGATATATCTCTAGATATCGTCTTAACTGAGATGCCGCAGACATCTCATCTTCCGACAGTATATTCTTCTTTATTGAATTTTCAAGGTACGCACAAGTGGAGTGCAGAAAGATTAACGAAAGCTCTTTCGTTAATTTACATTCTCTTATGTAATCTACATTCGGTATTGATTTCTTTGTCATGCACACGTTCCTTATCACCATCATCCACAATGATATTTGCAATTTGTAGAGTGACAGTGACTCAAGCTCTCTCGGAGTTGAGGAAAATACCTCACTTGGATCATTAGCCTTGGCAGCTTTTAGTCTGAGAACTTCCATACAGTCCCAGATGCTTCCAAGATTTGCGCTATTATCAATAATAGATAGTGGATCACATATTGCACCTCTTAAAGTGAATATATGCATTATACTTGGTTCTCTCGTCACCAAGTGATCATATACCGTATTCGGACTAGTTATACTTGCAAATATCACTTTATTTGGCGAACAAGCGAGACCCAAGTATTGAACACATGTCTGTGGTAAATGACTTTGAATACTGATAGTAACTAACTTATTTAATTGTATGTCGACAACAAAAGTATGACCGTTCTGTGTGGTGATCAAGAATTGCTGAGCCACAATAGGAATTATACCTAAAACAGTAAATATATAACAATAAATAATACATCGTAAGATATTTCAAAGATTTATCAAAGTGTTTATACAATATAAAAAAGTACATTTGTAAAATTTAATTGCAATTCTTACCTGTAATAGTAAATTCTTGCACACGCAAGTGCCGCATACTCTTCAACTCCCCCGTCGAATTTAGACATAGCAATAAGAGGAAAGAACCCTTGGCAGCCAGAATCTTTATATCCGGTTCATCTTGAGAAATTATATACAAATAATTAATTGCTATGTGATCAGGCTCGACGTATCTTTCTATCGACGCTACTTGTAGATTATTATCCTTATCCATTAATTTTATACCACGTATTCTACCGTCAAAGTATCCAACAACAATTAGATGTTCATTTACATTAATAGTGATCCAACATAATACATTGGCTTTTAATGCATCATTTAAGTATATTGTACCGACGTTCACAGGCTCTAAGCTTTTTGTGAAATTTGATATTCTAGGAACTTTCCAGATCAGTATGTCACCGCTGCAATAGGCCACAGAAAAATATGCAAAGGAAGTTTCTCTTATTTTTAAAAGTTCGCTCCAAGTTACAGAGCAAGCTTGTAATTTTCTTATGTTCTCGGCTATCCTTGTACTCTGCTTACTCGATTTCATATCAAAATTACTTATATCGAGACTAATTTTGATTTCATCCTGTATCATTTTTAGCTGAAGAGACGAAACGTCGCATATAGAATACCAATTATTGAAAACTTTATGTAGCAGCTCAACAGCACCCGCCGAGCTTAATGTCGCTAACACGCATTGATTTGGAGAGATCAGATTTTTTGGCGACCATGCTGCTTTCACTATTCTTGAGAACTTGTCGATTACTCCGTCTAATTTCGGCGTAACGTCATCGTTCATAAACAGTGAGTAAATGTCCTTGCGCATCAGATTCCATATCAAGGAGTCTGTTTCGTCTGTAAATGCGCACGCTGGAAATGTGTCGGAAGGATATATGAAAGACCGGGCAAACTTGAAAGCTGGATTCGGCGACATAGGCGACGGTTCCAACTGCTGCGAAACAAAGTATCAAGATTCGGTTAGCTTGCTTCACTTGATTGATTTCGCATTTATACGCAAAAATATTTTAAAGACATCAAAACGCAGACATGAATAAAACTCTAAGATCGTGTAAACTGCAAAAGTAAATTGCTTAATCTCTCTTCTGAGATGTAAGTAAATGCCGGAGATCAATCATATTGCAGCGACGAAGAACCGTAACTTACAAGTACATGGACGCCTCTTTTCGTAATTATCGAGATCTGATTATCAGGTGACCATTGTATTGCGAATGCGTTCGTTACTAACGGTGAAATATTGACACTACAAAGTTCTTCCGTTTCCATCTTCTTCTTCTTCTTATTTGTGGCACCAGGATGGCCAGATTTTTCGACAACAAAGGGTACGGTCAAATAGCGTTTTCGACTGAGCGAGGTTAGGCTAACTACAAATGAGTAGTAGTAGTAGTAGTAGTTTGGCAACTCGTCTCTGCATCTTCTTCTTCTTCTTCTTCTTCCTTTCCTCCTAACGGAGCTGGCACCTGGTCTCTGCCGAGACTCAATACGGCCAATTAGCGAATTCTTATGTCCCTGCTGGGACTGGTAAACTGATGATTTGTGTGGTGTGCAATAGTGTACGTGTATGGGTGACTGACTCGCGCACACAAGTGAACGGACGGGCCGGCACTTGTGTTTTGATCATGGAATATGGGTAGAGCGGAGCCGGAGCTGCACTCAGAGGAGGACGTGTACGGGTAGGGGAGAGACGGAGATTGCGCGTAACCGCATGTGCTCCGCGTCACACTGGCGGGAGATGTGAGCCGTGCGTTGTGAGGTGTACTAAAGTGTAAAAATAAAATGCTAAAATTAAAAGTTACTTATTATAAATATTGATTATATTTTGAAGTCGCATGCACTGCAGAATGCCTTAAATACTCTACATAGTTTTAACGTGGGCTTGCTTAGCGCATCCATAATGTCACGAGTGTAAGAGTGTGCGAGTTTGTATACTGTTTTTTGTAAGGCATATCCCTTACGCGACGTTAGTGGGCAATCGAATAATACATGATTGAAGTCCTGATTCAGGAAACCGCAGGGGCAGGAGGAATCATTGTTAAGGTTTTTTCGAAAAAGGCTGGCATTCAAATTATAATGGTTGGAACGGAGTCTTATTACCGGCGTGATGTATGATCTTGCTAATTTGAAGTTAGCGAACCTTGGCTTTTTCTGCTTACAATGGATTTTTTCAAAATATTGAATTCCTTTGACGAGTGATCACTGGTCCAGATAACATTCGAATTTTCTTTCCATATTATTGCGAAGCATGGCATGTACGTCTGAATGCGGTAATTTAAAGTTCCGGGGGCATGATCCCTCTGTTACGGCGCGCTTCGCGAGTGAATCAACCATCTCATTCCCCGGGATTCCTCGATGCGATGGAATCCAGAGGAAGTGGAGCTCAATAGATTGCTTGCTCAGGCTCTCAATTTTGGCTTTGATTTTTGGTATCAAATAATTCCTCTGGCGTAAAGAGGGGTTTCGGAGTGCCTCCAGCACACTCCGAGAATCTGTCACTATTAATACTTTTGTACATTTTAAATCAGCTGTCGTTAAAATCGCGTTATATATAGCCCATGCTTCCGCCGTGAATATTGTAGCTAAGCCTGGGAGTTGATACATTAAAGAGACTCCTAAAGTGGCCGAGAAGCATGCCGATCCTACAAAACTAGAATTGGGGGATTTGGAACCGTCCGTATAAATGACTGATGCTTGATTGATGAGGTCTCGAAAATGGTATTCAAAAGATCCTTGTATAAAACTTGCATTTTGACCCTCAATCGTCGAAATAAACCAGCTGTCCGTGAAGTGAATATTGGGTCTAATGAGAGTAGCCTCGTAGGGTTGCATAAATGCCATCGGTAGAACCGAGGTGTATATCAGCGATTTGTAACGCCGAAGTTTTTTAAACATTGTATACAAAGGGTAATTATTTTCCAGGAGAGTTCTACTCCTATTAGAGTTGGCAGTGTAAATCATGTCTTCTAATTTTTCTGACACGGAATGATTTGTAAACGCGAGGGATGAGATAAGATATTTAGATGCCAATAACTCGAATCGAAATTTGATAGGGGGCTCGCAAGCCTCCGCGTGTAAGATATTCATAGGGGTCGAACAACGCAGACCCAGGCACGACCGAATGGCAGAGTTCTGAATCTTTTCTAGTTTTGAAAAGAGAGAGGAACTCCTTAATGAAAAAATCAAACATGCGTATTCTATGGAGCCGCGTAGCATGGACTGATAAACTTTCATTAGCACCTGGGGGTGTGAACCCCACCAGACGCCCCTTAGAGCGGAGAGCATTTGTACGATGCGTTTACCCTTGTTAATTAAAAAGTTCATATGATTATTTCCCGTAAGACGTGGGTCGAGCAAAACTCCAAGAAAACGAACTTCCTCTACTGGATAAATTGGATGCCCCTGGAAGACAATATGCGAATCAATCTGTGTCCGACGACCCCTATTAAATATCATAAATTGGGTTTTGGAGTGCGATATTTCTAATCCTAAACTAGAAAGGAATACTGAGAGTGAATGAAGGGCTCTCTGAATATTTCTTATTGCTGACGCGCGATCTGAAGAGGAGCAGAATATGACTATGTCGTCAGCGAACTGAAGTATACTAACTTGAGCAGGGATAGCCGCTCGGATTCTGCCTAAATAAATATTGAATAACGTCGGACTGAGTACAGACCCCTGCGGGGTGCCTTTACGAGATAGCATCATGTTTGTTATTTGGCCATTCAGAACGAATTGTACTTCTCGCGTAGAGATGAGATTCTTAATAAATTGTAAAACTAGCGAAGGTAGTTTAAGCAGTTTTAATTCTTTTATAAGTAATTGAGGTTGTACATTGTCGAAAGCACTTTTTATATCCACGAAAACGGCTGCTGTGGTCTTGTCTTGTATAAAACCGTTCATAATATCCGCGGTAAGATTTGCGAGGTTGTCCGAGCATGAGCGAGAGCTTCTGAAGCCAAATTGAAACTCAGGCAGCTTACATTCCGATTCAAGATGCCACTGCAATCTACCCAGAATCATTCTTTCAACTAGCTTTAATATGCATGAGGTAAGCGCGATGGGCCTGACCCCCCGATTATTCGGTTTTGGAATGAGATATACTAACGAGTGCCTCCAAGTAGCGGGGAAGAGGCCTTTGTTAAAGAGCCTATTAATTATTCCTAAGAGCAATTGCAGCAACGGTTTCGACAGTTCTTTTAAGATACGGTTATCTATAGCATCTAATCCAGGACTAGATTTAATTTTTATTTGCTTGAGCGCGAGCTGCAGCTCATCCCACTGGAAGGGGTTAGCTAACCAACTGTTTAAAGCCGTTTCATTACTTGCAGGATCAATGGGAATGGATGGCGAACAGGAGGATTCGCATATTCTATTAATCACTTCTTTAATGCAGGGATCATGTTCCGTATGATTGCCATAAGGTAAGGAAGACTCTTGTGACGATATAAGTTTCCGATTTTTGGACCTTCTTATTTGTTTCCATACTTTTCCTGTAGGGGTAAAAGGACCTAAGGTTTCGCAATATTTTTGCCAACTCTTTCTTTTAGTCGCTCTAAGTACCTTTCTGCATTTTCGAATCTCAGTACAATATATTTCATAGTTAACCCGAGACGGCACGATTCGAAAGGCTTTAGTAGCCTTCTTTCTGTCATTAATGGCTTCAGAACACTCATCGCTCCACCATGGTGCTGCTGGTCGACTGCGATGCGACCTTGGGCCTGAGGTATTGGGTAAGGAAGATGAGGTAGACCGACGTCTCGAGGAGACGGCATATGCCTTCATTATATTCGTAATACATCCGCAAAAAAATTCGTATTGACCTACTGGGTCTGTATCGGATATTGCATTGACCCTTTCGCAGATGCAGTCTTCTGAGCCCATCAAGGAATATATACACTCTCTGAACCGTTTTTCGGGAATATTTATCTTGTGAGAAAAAGCCAAAATTGTATCTATTTTAAGAAAAATAGAGAGGTATATTGGTAGGTGATCGCTTCCTCTCAGGTCGTCTCCTACTTCGAATAGACAAAGGGGGGAGAGAGAGGTGGACACTATCGCGAGATCCAATACTGAGGGGGTCCCTGGCGGAGGTGAAATATGAGTGGGGATAGGTATTTCCGAGTTTAGTATAACCCCGTTGTAAATATCCATTGAATTATAAAGGGTCGTTCCCGCTGAGTTCGGTCGTGACGCTCCCCACAGCGGGTGATGAACATTAAAGTCTCCGACGACAAGGGAGTACTCAAAATTATTTAACATAGTAAAAATTTTTTCATATGTCTCAGGGGGGGTGACCCTGTTCGGATGTCGATAAATGCCCGCGATCACAATTTCTCGCGTATTTGTAAATATCTTAATTAGTAAGATTTCTATCGAGAAATCATTAATAAAAGACGAATCTATTCTAGCGTAAGAGATGTCGTTCTTAACGAATATTATCATACCTCTACTACTATTCGCTGATTGATGGAGTCGGATAGAATTAAAGCCCCATATGTGATAATCATGCATCTGGGAGACACATGTTTCTGCCAGTATTATGACCTCGACGGATTCCGCCATAGCCTCGATATCTGGTTTCTTGGAGATCGCCCCGCGACAATTCCAGTATGTTATTTTTATGGAAGACGAACTAAGGTTACCATTGTTTGACATTATAATACAGTAAAGGAAAATGTATGTGATTTTGCTGATGAAAATATTTGATTGAGGGGGATAGAGAATACGTTCTATTGATTAAACTGTAGAATAGATGCGTAAAAGTTTTGCAATCCTATACCGAGAGGGGTTTCTATAAGAGAGGGAGGAATGGATCAAATAGCTGTTGCTAAAAGTCTACAAAAGTTTCTAATAAAATACACGGATTCATCTTCGGGTGCTTCCTGTGCCTCACGCTGGTATGCGGAGGCACTGGGTCCTTGTTACATGAAGTTAGGAGGGTTAGACATATTGTTCGAGCTGCGGTGAGCAGCACCCCGGTGATTGTACGCTTGATTGTGTTCTGTTTGTGGGGGAGGGGGATTATACTGATTTTCGTAGTGGAAGGAATCCCGGGGATTATTAAATTGGTTGAAGTTTCCCTGTACGAATGCATGGTTGCAATGGGAGCAGAATGAGGGAGGTGAGGTAGATGTGGGAGGTCGGGGGTGATTATTGCTCTCGTGTGTGGTATGATTTTCGCCTGCTTGAGACGGTTGCGAAAGGCGGCCAGATCTACCTCCCGTAGTTCAGAGGGGGCGGCGGCGTGGGGCGATTCCGTGGGCGCCCTTGTACCATAGCTGCGTATGAAGGCTGTGGGAGGGGAGGGGAATTTGCTGAACAGAATTCCTCTGCAACATCTTCATCCGGCTGCAAGACGGAATACGGGTTATGATGGGTGGGGAATGCACCATTTCCAGCGCGCCCAGGGACACGACGGGAATAATTATGTTCGTGATTGCGAGAGGGAGGGAAAATCCCTGTTAGATACATAGTTTTCAACCAGGCGGGGGTGGGGACCTTTTGTGACGCGTGTTCGCGCCTCAAGTATCGGTATATTTTCCTCGTATGCTAATGTTTGTATGTATTTTTGCTTAATGAATTCCGGACAAATGGACTGCGTTGGGAGATGTTCCCCCTTACAGTTTATGCATGAGGGGGGGAGGGGGGATGCACGCTCGCAGTCTTCTATGTTTACATGTTTAAGACCCCCGCAGCGGTTGCAGCGGGCCTTTCCGCGACAATTGTCACCGATGTGTCCATAGCGAAAACAGGTGAAGCAAATTTGCACCCGGGGAACGAATGGAATGACAGGGTGTTTAATCTTGCATATGTATACCTCGTTGGGCAATTTCTGTCCTTCGAATTTTATTAAAATTGATCGCGAGGGGGTTAAATGAGAGCCTTGGTTGTTGTGAATTTTACGATTAAGACGAGTAAACGAAATAATTTTTGCTGGAGATTCTGTATAAGTCGTCAAATCTTCTAATGTAAAATCAAGGGGCACGTCCTTGATTATTCCCGATCTTTCTACTCTGAAGGAGGGTATATTCACTAGGAGGTTTTCTTTTTTAGCCTCTGAATTGTTAACAAAGTTATTCGCTGCTTCAGAAGTTAAGAATTCTATTGAGAGCTTTTGTCGGCCTATTGGTTTGACCTTTTTAATTCCGGTGATTTTCAATTTTTGAATAGTTTTGCCTAAGTCCAGAGGGTGCGGGGGGGGGGAGCGCTTTTGTCGGTGCTGCTATCCAGCGTCTGTACATAAACAACGAATGGCGGCCTATCGCACGCTCGATAGTAGTTTATCGCGGGTTTATTATTCTTATTGGGGGAGGGGTGGGAAGACGCGTTTGGTGGCGACGAAATGGCCGTATTGTTTTTGTTTTTGGCGTGACTTTCCGCCGTGTGGCAGCTATCTTGGTCCCCCTCTGGCGGGGGGTCTGAGGCTTTGCGTTTTCTTGCCGCCGTTTTATCTCGATCGAGATTGAGAGACGGTTCATCGAGGGGGTGAGAAGGAGTCGGGTTTGTTTGCGAGGAACTTCCGTTAGGGGGAAGGGGGACTTCCGTGGAATGCGACTGTGGCGTATCAAATGATACAGGAGATGTTTCCTTCTGCGGGGCATCCCCTGCATAGCTCGAATATCCCGAGTGTTCCATTACGTTATCCACAAATTTTTCAAATTTATCTTGAAATATCGAAGGTTTGGCAGAACTAGCAAGGCCCGTAGAAGCCCCGGGCTTCCCGCGCGAACTCGAGCGAGAGCGCGTATATGAGCGCGATCGTGAGCGCGATCTCGAACGCGAAGCAAGAGAGTCGCGTGATGAAACTTGATCTGTTAACGAATCTTCGGATTCCGAGTCATTGCACGCGGGGGAAGAGCGAGAAAAGGATGGTTCGCTTTGCCCACTAACACTCGCTGATCGTTTGCTTGAGCGCTTGCTTTTCTTTTTATTTTTATTTTTATAAGGCATATTGCAGGCATGCGACTTACTTTTGTTGTATAGCTGAGCTAGCGCGGAATCCGCTACCCGGGTAGGCGAAGGGCACGTCGTCGGCTTTACGAAGAAACCCACATGTTCCGATGGCGGCACTTTTTCTTTACGTGCGGCATCCGTTACTGTCTTTGCTGATTGTGATGCGCAGGAGGCATCCGCCTCCTGCATATCTCGATTTGCAATACACCCCACCAGAATACTGTTCGTGGGATTATACACAACAGTCCGCGCGTTATAACACGCACGGATAAATTAACGCGAGAGTATCTAATATCCCGCGAGATCAGACGCGATAGCAATTGCGCAGTCACGCACTAAGGATACGGGCACTGGTATAAGGAACGTCCGTTCGCTACCGAGGCTCGCACGCGAATCCGTCTCTGCATCATAGACATATCTTATGTTTAAAGGCCATCGCACACAAAATGCATAGAACATAGACATAACATAGCATAAGCATAAGAAAAATACGCAATCTACACAAGTACGCATAGCTAGAGTCCTTGTGGCGACCTCAGCTCGGCAGCCAATGAGGAGCAACCGAGCTCATCCAATAAGAAACGTTCATGCGTTCAAGAGTACCATGGAGGTATATGGAGGGAGCATAGTTACAAATCTTGCTACCTAAAACGTAAGGGGGGTACAGTCGTGGCCATTTTGGTTAAGAACACATTTTTATTGGTGGACAGATTTTGCACTTAAAAAGAAATAGACATATAGTTGAAACTTGATAAAAAAGTGAGAAAAAGAGATAGTAGTGCAGAACAGTGCAGAGTGCAGAAAGAAAGAGCATATATGTGTGTTGTGTATGTCGTACTGATTACTCGTGCAGTAAGTATCACAGTATATTTATTTCTTGTTTATTTATTTATTATTTATTTACTAATTTAATATTTTTATCTTAGTATTAAACATGCCTCAATGCATCGTAGAAGAATGCAAAAATAAAACATCTCGTCGTCGATTGAAAAATCAATGCAAAAAAAGTGAGGTTACTTATCATTTGTAAGTGCAATGAGCATTATTTAAACATTATTTACATACATTCAAGTCCGGTTGCACCAACATCATTCTTGCTTTAAGCGAGATTTAAAGATGTATACATTTTATCTTTCTTTTTTAATAAATTGTAAACGAAATCCTTCTAATTGGAAACAATCACGCGTTGAACCATCGATAGATGTTCAAAACAGTGATCACGCGTGATACGCGTGATCTCTATACAGA
>VBVQ01001214.1:0-38573 GCA_011636635.1 Tetramorium simillimum
CTAAATATATATATAAATATATTTTTTTATCTTTTATTATATGATTCGAACAACTCACTAAATAACATTTTTTCTTTTTATCTTATAATATCAATAATATTCACAATTTAAAACGCATATCACACAACTTAGGGACAAATAATACGTGCAGTATTGTGCGTTTAGCTTTTATAAATAATATATAAAAATATTCACGAGGACATACTAACTTAAATTTTAGGAAAATGTTCATGAGAAAAAATTGTTTTATATATATATATATATTAAATTCCACTTTTTATTGAACATTTTAAACAAAACTGAAACATATAGATCATCATAATAAAAAAATATCTTAAATGACAAGAATATAATTTGTAAATAATCATTTTCTTTGTAAATAGTAAACGTAAGTAATGCATATTCTCTACTGAGATCATAAAGAAATGAGCAAAAATAAATTTTAATCGAAAATTGAGATACACATAAACACATTATAATAACATAATATAATCCTTTATACATATACATCGAAAATAATAATACATAGTTTTGACATCAAATTTACAGAGCTTGTGAATTTTCACAGCTAATGCTTTGTTCGTATGTAAAAAGAGTGCGATTACATTTGTGAATTCTTAATCATATAAAATAGATTTCATCAATTCAGATTTGGATACTATTCAGATATGATTGCAAAAACTTATGCGGGATATCTGAACTCATTCGTAAATGCAATGCAGCAATAATAACAAAAATGATATCATTTATTATGTAAATTTGAACTTGTCGCATTAAACGTTTGATGCGATTTCTGGGAATCAGATCCTCCGGTCATTAAGGATGGAAAAAATATTTGATTTTGAAATGGCATTACTGTCGATATCATTAATACTTCGGTATTATCCATATACGTATATGCATAAAGGAATAAAAATGCGTCAGAGTTTACTCATTTACGACTATGTTACAATTTCTTAAAATGTCAATTATCGAAGATTTTAATATTTGCATGATATTATCGAGTATTTTCTGGTTTGATTGATGTACACATAACTGCTTTAATAGTAAGTATAGTTTATATCAATACGACATTAATTAATATTATACCAGCAGTATAACCGGTTATTATTAATGTCATAGATATATAACAAACGAACGTGTTAAGAACTTAATCTTAAACGTAACTCATAAAAAATTCGTATCAAAATGGCATACATTGAACGGACGATACGAATTCTAACTTAAAGTTCAGAAAATATTCGTTGACGTTCCGATATTGATTTGTAAGACGCATCACGGAAAGAAATTCATTATATAATTATCGCGATTTAATTTAATAATTTTTTGCGATATTTTGAATGTTCAATTTTTATTGTTTGTTTGCTCGTAAAGAGAGCTCGTGACATGCGAAAGCAACAGTTTATATAATTGCATAAACTTGAATATTTTGAAAAAATTTTCCAACAAAATATTATTCTAATTCTTTTTTACATATTTGCTAGCATATATGCAGCTGTTTTATATTATTCTATACGAGCGAAGTAAAAAAGGAATCAGTGCGTTGCATGCCAAAGGCTCTTCTCATTATCATTGTATACTTATTTCTACATTCAATATTGATCGCAAAATAGAATATCGAATTGGCGTCCAATGCCGATGTTACATTATCGTGCGACGTATATAACGATTATTATTAGCATTTCATCTAATTTAATCTCTCAGTATTACAAATCAATTT
Organism: Tetramorium simillimum; assembly: GCA_011636635.1. NCBI lineage: Eukaryota > Metazoa > Arthropoda > Insecta > Hymenoptera > Formicidae > Tetramorium > Tetramorium simillimum. The sequence goes on from VBVQ01001214.1 coordinate 1,721, forward strand.
TTCTATCAAAGAGGTCAGATACGTTGATACGTTTAAAGCAGTTATATGTCCGATATATTTTATCCATACAAATGTTTCTCATCATTTGTATCCTGACGCGAGCTTTTAAAGTCAAATATGGCACAATATACTAAACGCATCATACTTTTGATAAAGATGCGGGTTTTCATCGCTATTTGAATATATTCGATTTGCACGCTTTATACATACACTGCTGTGTGATAGCTATTATAAAATTAATGAATATTTTGAATTTTATCACAACATGTATACGCATTTAATTATACTCTATATCTATACAAGAAATATCGTATTTATGTGTATTAGATTTCATTTTTTTTTTAATTTTTATCATATTAGACATATGAGAGACTCCTTCAAATTTTATGATAGTGCGATAAATTTTATAAAGAAACTGTATACTATCCCTTGACGGCAATATATAATTATTGTAATAATATTTCTGTGCTGAATTTGAATAAATCGAAACACAAAATTAATGAAATAATTAGTCTAAATAAGAAAAAGTATAGAAGAAATAATGGAAATAACGTCGTACTTAACCATATTCATTTTTCTGATGTAAGATTTACATGTGGAGAAAATAAATTACGTTTTATCTCGTTGAATTATCAAAAGAAATGTAAAAATATAATATTAGAAATTCAAAATTTCTTCTATTTTTCTGTTTAGAAAAGTCAAATTATTTTTAAAGTTACACATAATTTACATATTCACTCTTTTTTTGATCGGTATTAAAGCAAAAGAATAGAAAACAATGCATAAAGCGAAAAAGTAACACCATAAAGACAGAGAAAGATTAATTGTAAATAGAATAAACTTACATCTAATAATACGCTAAATTTGATATAAATACAGTTCTTTTACTGTACACAATTACGCCCATTGCGTAAGACTCGAAAAGAAATTTCACAGGAAATTTGCAGAATAAAGCGATAGAAAAGTAATATATAATCTCAGAGAAACCTAATAGATTTATTATTGAAGTAAAAACTAAATGACTAATTTTTGGAAAGTTAGTATTAGTACAAATTTTTGTACGAAATTTCTCTGTACTTTATAAACAAAATATCATTAAGATAAAGTGATACCAGCTCCTCTTCTACCTTTTATCATTACAGGACTTGAAATCAATATCAGAATCAAATATTCCTCTAAATATTCTATAATATTTCTACAAATGTAATCTTCATTCATAAAAATAGCAATTAATTAAATTCATGGCAACTATTCTGATTTCAATACCTGTACGTCACAATTGCAGCAAATGTAACGACACCAAAATCGGGGCCATTATATTTGCAAAATATTTGATAGGAACTAATTTATCCATGATACGTCTTCCAATTGTTAACGAGTACTCCACACGCAAATTATCTGACTAGATTATTTAGAGAGAACAATTTCCTCCTCTTCTCGCGCGATCTATATGACATGTCATACCTCTTTAACATTTGTCGCTAATGCTTTGTCCGAATGAGATGTAAAAAGAACGCAACTATATTTGTGGATTGCCGATCGCACAATGCACACATGAGGTGGTTTTTAGGACTGTGAAAACTCATGTGCACCGCATACATGATCTTATTCGCAAATATAATATGACAATGATAACAAATATACGATGCATTTGCATTATATGTCACATTAAGCGTTTCATTTCTGCTCTGGGGATCAGCTTGACTTGCCGTTAGAAGCGCTAGCGGAAGAGAAGGCTCCGTACGAGTGTCATCTGTGTTTTGCGTTTGAAGACACATTTTTTTGTAAAACGTATTCTCGTTTATCGCGGGATATTCTAGCTTTATCGCTTTACGCTTACGTTTGCTGCGTCTGGATAAGGGGCTCGCAACCGATTCCTGAAATTGCGGTCTATTTTCTGTTCTCGACATGGCGGGCATACTGAGGTCCAGTGGCTCATCTGGGACTTCATTTTGCTCCATCTTCGGCTGGGATTCCGAGACCAGCGTCGTGGATGTCGAGGGCTCGTCAATGGTCATGAATGTCGCGGATTCGTCAAAGGCCGTGAATGTCGAAGGTGCACTAATAGTCGTGGATGTCGAGGATTCGTCGACAGGCTTCGCGTCACCGTGTAAATATCCATTGGCATCAGTCGCTCTGGCCACGTGCTCAATATATCCTGAGCCAACTAAATACTTTTTGGCAATTTGCAATAAACGGAATGCATTCCTGCTTTCCTCGTCCTTTGACTGTTCTTCCATATTTCCGAACAGCAACTGGTATAACGTGACAAAATCTGTCAATGCCGAGGAGATCCGCTCGTTAATGCTTGACATAATATTCGGATTCATCTCGTTCTCATTGCTCATTCCGTTAAACTTAGTCTGACTGTCTGTGATGAGCGAATTAGGATGAGACTGCGGGGAGGTCGGGGAGGTTGACGATGTCCGTACGCACGATATTTTGATTGGCGATTTCCAGACCGGCGACACGGCTATCTTTGAGCTCGGCGAGCCCATCGACGAAATCGAGGACGACGAAGTCGGCGAGGTCGGAACCATTGAAATCGGGACATTCAGCCCCGAGGTTGACGGCCTGTCCTCGATGATTTCCGTCGCCTCCGACATATTCTCTTCAACCAGCTGCTTCCGTCTGGGTCCGCGTTTGTTACCGTAAACGTCGATGGTGGCAAACGGATTCAGCGTGCCGTCCGGGTTCAGCACCATCCCAAGCACATGCTGAGTATCCTTTAGATGCTTCTTCATCGCGTTGGAGAACTTGGACCTGTAGTCGCAGCTGCCGCAGTTGTACGGGTAGAACTCCGAGTGCGTTTTCATGTGACTAGTTAGCATCGATTTGCTCACGCATGTGTAATTACATACTGTGCACATGTATCCCTTGAAATCGTCGTGGTTACTAAACCAGTGAAATGTGATATGATGCTTGAGCGTGGTGGCGAACGGACATAGGGCGCAAACGAAGCCGGAACATTCTTCTTGCACGAAGTGCTGACGCAAATGTAACCAAAGGTCTAGCTTCGTCTCCACTACAGAGCTGCATTTGTTACAGCGTTTCGGCTTAGGTATTTTGGGCCTCTTCTTCCCTCTGTGTCCCTCATGTGTCTCAAGATTGCAATCATCGGTCTCCTTAGCGGTCTTGTCAACGATGTATTTGTTTGGGTAATAGACATCGACGTATGTACTTTTGTGGAATGTGCAATGAGAGAGTATGTGATCGATGTATGCCTCTCTAAAAATATACAATTTGAATAATGAAAATCCATTTTGTTGGAATTGATATAGCACTGAATTGAATGTAGCAGTACACGTTAAAGATCATCAGATTTAATTTGTCAGAATAAATTCAACAGTTTTTTTGAATTTGATAAAACAGATTTAACAAAACGCACGTTAGTATGACAAAGCTAGAGCATCGAACATTATATTTTATATTACTGCCAACATGACAGATGTATATTTCGTGTGTATATTATTTATTCTTTGCAATTTTCGCTTTTCTCAATCGATTAACTTTGAGTTCTGATGCACTTTATAATTTACAAACTAAAAAAGTTAACATTGGATACTGTACCTGTTGTTCAAAATATCGGAACATAATTTACACTTCCTAGGTAATTGCATCGCATCGATTGACGACTGAATATTCGTGGTATTTTCAGTTAAATTGTGTATAGATGACGAACTGTTTTCAGACAAACTCATTGAAAATGTTGAATCGGATGTGCTTGGATGTGCAAAATTGTTATTAGTCTCTTCCGCCAGTTGCTCGCTCTATAGAAAATTTAAAAAATTTTGAAAAATCTTATAAAAAGACAAATGCGTTAAAATAAAAAATGTTGACGCTAAATAATTCAGTTCACTAAAAGTGAGTGATCTAAAGAACTTACGACATTTAATTTGGTTTTTCTCTCGAATAAACCTGTTACTATTTTTTTTATAATATATTTATATATACATAGTATCAGTATAATTTAATATGTATAAAATAAGAACATATAATTAAACATCTATAATTTTGATGTTAACATTAACACATTAAACATAAAGTAATGCTCTATTAATGCTATATTATTTAAATATTCATGTTTAGAGAAATCTTTTAAAGTATTAAAAGACCAAAAAAACAAACTTGATCTTATATCCTGGAGGTAATTACTTGCCAATTGATTATAAAAAAATACATCCCTGTGCCTGCTGTATAATATAGTTGTATATATTTAGCGAGATAAAAGATAAGCAACATAGCAAGTGCAGGCACGAAAAAATATTTCACGCTTCAGCTTCAAAGACTGAATATCGATACGACTTCCATCGTATTTCCACGCCGACATTTTGTTGAATATAAAGGGGGAAGGGTCCAGCGAATGAATAAAGTACGCGATGCGTATTGCAAAGAGAAATAAAGAGGGAGATGAAGCTCAATCGGAGAGGGGTTGTGCGATTACTCACCACGTTTCTATCACCCCAAGCGGGCGTGGTTGGCGAAAAGAAGGGACTTCGTTGCTCCTCGACAGTAGTCTGTTGTTGATGCTGTTGTTGATCCAACGTGTGTTTCAGAGATTCTTGCTGACATTTTTTCATCTCGACAACCTTTTTGACCATCTTCAAAACATAAAAAAAATCCCCCAATTGAAGATTACAAAATAAAATATAATAAAATATGTCTAAATGAAACGTATGAGGCTGCGACCAAATATATCAATTAAAATTTTAATTTCAATTTAGATAATCATTATTTAATAAGATGATTAATAAAGCCAATGAGTTAATGTTAGAAGTAAGAAAAAAATTTGAAAACAGTACTTAGTCACACCGCGATATGTACCAAATATTTGAACGAAATCTCTTTGAAATCTATTCGAACATCGACTCTTTCTCTCATAAAAGTTTACATAATTTGTTAACCACTACTGTTAAATAGTAATAAAGAATAATGTTAGTAATAATAATATATGCCGAAAACATCACGATTTTTAAAAATCTATTTAAAGTCTATAAATATGATCTATGGATAATCACTATAACGGGAAATTCTTACGCTTGTCGATTGTAACTTCGAATTCTTCTTCATATTAATCTTATTGATAAAAATTTTAAGCAAAATATTGCAAATCTGAAAACACGAATAATTAATAATAAGCGGAAAGGGATTACAACTGTATGTTTTTTCTACAAAAAATAGGATAAAGTTAGGATCTTAACGAAGACGCCAAAGAGATTATACGACGTCAATCCTATCTTAACGACTATTTTCGCTATATGGCTATTTTCGCATTCTAAGATACCAATATTAAAAGTTTATCAGAGTATTTGCAGATATTAAGTAAAAGAGATTTTAGTTTTAGAACTTTAAATAATAAAATAAAATGTGAATTTTATTTTTAAAAAATTATTTACAAAATTGCTACTCTATTACTCTATGCACAGAACAATTTGTTATCGATAATACGAGGAGGATAATTCAATCTTTATAAATAATTAAAGCTTATTAGAGAAAACGTATTTTAAAACGATAAAAATATAAAGATATGATAACAAAAAACGTTAATATAATATTAATAAGAAATATGATAAATATGAGCAAATATGATAAATTAAATTTCTTTTTATAAAGATAATTTCTTATATTTTTGCTTGTTCTGTCAATTTTTGTTTTTACATTATATTTATTTTAGTCCATTTATTTTTTCAATTTTGATTAATTTCTCCAATTTTTTAATTATAAATTTAAACGCAAAATATGGTTTAAACACAAATTATCGTTAAAAGTTCCTGTTTAAATAATTATAAAAAAATAGCAGCAAACTTTAGAATAATGTTTTATGGCTATATCTATTAATATAAATTATTTTCGCTTTCTCTTACAAAAATTTCATATTCCTAACTAAACTAAAAACAAGATTTATGTGTTCTTTTCCCAAGGCGGCTTTAGGCAAAGACGGTTGGAATCATTTAACTGGCGCAAATGCAGAATTCTCTTCATAATAAGATGACCCACTGTTAACTATATACACGTATTTCAATATACACCTAATATTGACCATAAATAAGAATTTATCATACATAAATCTTTTCAAAAGTACTTTTTCTTTATGCACATGACAATAATTGTTCAAGACAGATAAGTACTTTTTCTTAGGAAAAATGTGTAAACTGTCGCAAGGGCAACGTAACAATTGAACATAAAGTAGCCTTCGTTTTAAATAAAAAGAGAGCCATTATTTCTTGTAGTTTTTTCTCATATCAGAATAATATTCGATTTCCTTAAGATCATAGAAATATAAGTCTACAATCTTAAAAATTTATATCTTGATTCTATAAAAACTTAAAAATACTTACAAGGAAAAACTGCTTCTCCGATTTTAACGAAAGTTAGTAAGTTTATAGAGAAAATTAAAATATTCGATATTTTTTTTTTTAATCAAACACGTTTAAGGAGTGTCATCAATCTGTAAAAATTGGTTAAATTTTAGATTTTCGGCTATAACTTATAAAGCAGAATAGCATAACTTTGTAAATGTACAAAATGTACAGAATTTTGCCAAGCTATTCACTGGTATATGAATTAATTATCATTATTTATTATTATTACTATTTGACAGATTTTCGAGAACTGATTTCACCTCTTAAATATATTTAGTTAGAGATAAAAAATACTTATCGAATATTATAATCTCTTCTACTAGGTTTTATTAAAATCGGAGAGGGACATTGGGAGCCTTTTTTGTTACTTTATTTGACAAATATCATTATTTGTTAAAAAATATAAATTTTCTGATTATATATAAAAAAAGAAGGAGTATTCTTCTTGCAAATAAGTATTCCGAATTTACGGTCGACAAATGCAAATGACGAGTATTTTTATCGACACATTTAATGATCTCGATAACCGTTTTCCTGCTTTGAAATTCCGAACAAATAGGATTATTCCCTAAAGGACATAACAATGATGATGGTATTTTGAAATTCCAATCGAGATACGTATGTCAAGATCATAATAATAAATAGAAAACAGCAAAGCAACGAACTTGAAATTTCAATCGGCAAACGTTATAGAATAGAATAGGAATCATGCGGCTTGTGGTGAAGAAAAATTGCTGAAGTATTAAATATGAAATGTAATAAAGTTTGTGACCGAAAAATTATTAAATTGAGAAACAGTCTGATAATCTATTTAAAAACAAAAAAGGAAACAGTCTCATAAACTGCGAAAAATCTAAAGAAACAAATCAGACTTTAATATTTATAGGATGGCAAATTTATTGACAAAAGAGATAAAAAGACAAAAACGTTATTGACTTAAATAATATAGAGATCGATATTTATAGCGACATACTTCTTGTCAAAAGATAAAAGTTTTTTATATACGTTTACATACAAAGTATTTTTACGTGGTAACGAAATTATAACGCTATTGTACATCTTTGTATAACTATCAAAAAAATTAAAAAAAGATAAAAAAATGAGAAAAAGGTGAGACAAATATTCTAAGCGAATTTTCTTTAAGCGCTAATTAAACAGAATTAATACAAAGGTAACTAGTCTTTTGAATAATTATGAAGCAATTTCTATATTTTCTCTCCCTGAAACAAAACCTCTTAAAAAAAACTTAATTCATAAAGAATGTAATATATAAAGAATTTAAACCTCTAGAGAATTTAATAAAAATGAAATAATATTGAACCTTATTTTCTGCACGCTTATCAAGTTTATTAGTAATAAGCTTCGTCGTCCTCCAGAAATTCTTCAGAATGCTACTTTATCCTTAATTTATCTTCAAAGAGAAACTTGACACTTATATATTTCGCACTTTTGATAAACAATTTTATCCAATTAGTCAGCACTGTTAAAATCACATTACATATCACTTCTTTTTTATAAATTTCTCTCCCGCTTGAATGTTCCGTTTTTTTATTAATTTAACGTCTTGATAATTAATTAATTATAATTAATTAACAAGGACGATAGTTTTGATAGATCCGAAATTTTAAATTTTTGAAGAATACAGAATGTCTCAATACCGAACGAATGTCGGAGCGAACCCTGGACCGGATTTTGCGACGTAGATTCGCGATAATATGAAGATACTCTGTCATCGGCGAAAATCTGGACAACGAATCATCCCGAATCAACAACAGTTCTGAAATCAAAAATTTCAGATGTGTATTAATTATACGCGAGAAAACTCGGGATATCTCGGGCGAACGATAACCGAATGAAACGGATGAAGCAGCACTGACTTCCTAGTCTCAACTTAGGTTCTCTGTTGTAGGACTATACCCTCTCTCCTGGATACGTCTACAGGAAGCTCGTCCAATGGTAGCTTCGTTTCACAAATGATTTCGCAGCCCTTAGTCCTCCTTCTACCCTCACTCTCGTGCATTCCTTTTAACAAAAAGTTATACTTTTTCAGTTGAAGAGGGCGGATCCGTTATTCTCCCGTACTCATGTTACTGTTATGCCTCACCGTTCGTTTTCAACCCTTCCATCACGTAAATATATATATATTTTACTCTATGATTTTTTTCGATCATTTTTAACAAAGTTATAATTTGCTTTATTAAACAAAAAAATACAGTGCGATAATAAATAAAATAAATAAAATAATAAACATCGATGGTTTTGAGAGTGAAAATTAATGATTTTGAAAGTATTACCAATATTACAAATATGAAAGTATGACAAATATGAATTAGTAGATGTTTTAAACTGTACCGAATTGTGCTTTACGTAATTGCAAGATTAAAATACATATTATTTATTAATTATTTATTTACTTATAAAATGTTATATATTCAATTTCAATAAAATCTATACAAAGAAACTTTATTATTATATTATTTTATGACACTAGTGTTACTATAAAAAAATCAGAGAAAATTTCTTCCAACTTAGATAGACGCATACAACGCATACAATTAAAAATTAATAATACATAAATAATATATATTATAAGTATAAGATTTATATATACAATAATATATATATAAATCTTATGCGTAAAAAATTATTGATATATATGACCTTTTTTTATTTTATTGAAATAATATGCATTTATATACATAGAAAGTTTTTTCTGTTGAAACAGTAATAATATTCTTATATAAAATTTCAAGTTTCTTAAAAAAAAGCCTTTTATCAAAATTATAACTGCAAATTATTGCAGAACATTCTGCGATGATAGAAAATATTAGCAATATAGATGATAATAATTAAATGAAATACATTACTTTATGTAATTTGAGATATAATTAATTTTAACGAAGAAATATAAAAGTGCACAAGACAATTAACTTATGATATTATAATCGAAACTATAAAGATATAATTATTCGGGAAACTGAAACGACGACATATTTTGTACTAACAAATAATTTGTAATTTGTTCTCAATCAATTTGATTTGCTCTCGAAGAAATACAAAATCCACGGTTGTACCGCGCTATTATTCAAAGATTCTTTTTCCGGCGAGCGCAATCTGTTTTCTTTCTAATGTGGACAGCTCGCACCCTTTCCCCAATACTGAAAAGAAGACAGGAACTCCTATTAAAACGTGATATTTTAAAACAGAAGCTTTTTCTAAAATAGGAATACTACAATTTTACACACGATACGCGCGCGTTGCGTATAAATAAAGGAAATAAAAGAATAAAAATCGACGAATGATGACATACTTACACGAAATGTAAAAGGTGTGTTATTGAAAGAAATATTATCTTTAAGCTAAACGGTTTGCTTTCTGACACTATTTATATGTCTATTACTCCTTCTATATTCTTATTTCAGTGTACTACCATCCTGCAGTAAATTAAAATCTATTCGAATTCTGACAAATTCTGATTTTAAAATGCAATTCGCTTCTTAAAGAATCTTTATCACACCATTTAGATTTAGATTTCGTGGATTTTATATTTCTTCGAGAGCAAATCAAATTGAGAGCAAATTACAAATTATTTGTTAGTGCAGAATATGTCGTCGTTTAAATTTCCCGAATAATTATATCTTTATAGTTTCGATTATAATATTATAAGTTTATTGTCTTGTGCACTTTTATATTTCTTCGTTAAAATTAATCAATTCGCAAATTACATAAAGCAATGTATTTCATTTAATTATTATCATCTATATTTACAAATACCTATTTCAAATAATTTTGCGGCGAAACTTTTTAACAACGTTTTTATCTGGATATCGATGCGTAGTTTAGATGAGATCAGGTCAGATAATAAACTTTTTTTCCCCTTCTTTTAGTAGTCGAAATAGTCAAGTGATGATAAACTATGCTTCATGAAACTTTTTCTCTTAGATATATTTTGCTCACGGAACATAATATTTGACAAGTTTGGAGCGCATTCAAAATCAAAATTTACATGACCATCCTAACTGTCGCTTCTTACAAAAACGCGAAAAATATCGGCTATATTTTATTAGCTCCTTTCACGCATCTAAAAGGGTATAACCGTAACAGCACACATCCTCTATAATCTTTAAATTTTTTATAAGCTAAACGAAAAACCTTTTCCAACGGTATCTTTTTTTATAAACGTAGGAGAACGACGAAACGGTTCTTTTTATGAAGGTGCTTAACTTGGAAATCACGTAGTTTAAAAATTATTTTATTTATATTTTCACAATTTATTTGTTACTTTGTCATCTCAGTTTATCAAACGTTAACCCTTAAACTTAGAAAAATTTAATAATAAAAGAATTATTTAAAACTTAGTTGAAAACGTCTTTATACGTCTCAATTATATAATTTAACAGATTCCGCAAAATTTTTATGCGCCATTTAATGCACTATCATTTTTTAATTTTTACTTTACCATCAAAAATACCATCAAAAATGTTTGTTAATAAACATAAAGTTATTATTATTAGTATAACAAAATAATTGAAAAGTAATAAATAAATGATTATAGTATTTATAATATGGTGATATAGTATATATGTGTTCTACGTTATCGATTTAAAAAGAAAATTTCTTATGCCAGTTTAATATGGCCTATTCTTTTTATTAACTATTTATAAATAGATAGTTAAGTGGTAAATTTAGCAAAGAACGCTAGTATTTCATTCAGGCTGTCTATATAATTTGTTTACAACAATATAACATAAATATAACATGTTATATAATAAATACAATATTTGCATTATATCTATGTTATGTAAAATTTTTATATACCGAGATGCGTCGAATCGATTGTAGATGACGTGTTTTTCGTACATAAAATATAATCCATTAGCACATGTAGGAATGGTGAACAAGATACTGCAAAACGTTTATCTCGCGCAAAGGTGACTGAGTCTCACAGTCATTTGGACGTAGCGTAACTACAAATCACGGGGTCGATTATGTACTTTTGAAGAAGTGAAAATGTGAAAAGTGCTGAGCAGCACTGTTTGATGTATATCGGTAATCGTAAAGTATACACCAATCAGTGGAGACTTTTCACATTTTCACTTTTTTAAAAGATACATAATCGACCTCCTAAGCTCATCACACTATGGACAAACAGTTACTCAACACACACACCCGATACGCACATTACTTTTGTTTGAACTTTTATCGAACTCAAAGAGAGGCCATGACAATAGAGAAGAAGAAGAAGAAGAAGCAAAACCTTTATTATGCATTCCTATAAAAATGACACTTTTTGATTAATGGATTGTTACTGATAACTGTAATTCAGTAACAACCCTTCCATCGAAATATTATTTATGGTAATGAGAAAATAAAAATATTCTATATTGCGCTGATCAATCTAGAATATTGTAAGAAAAAAGTTTATATTATTACACATTACTAAATATTATTTTAAATATTATTATACGAAATAATTATTTTACTTTTGGAAATAATTTTACAAATTAACTAATATTTAATTGACAAATTAATACTTCTGTACAATTATATAATTTACATAGTTATTGGAGAATGGATAATTTGTAATTTTTTAATATAACAGCTGTATAACATTTTAATAACATGTTTTATTTCTGTTATATTCTGTTATATTATTAATTGTAATATCGTTTGAGTGAAAAATTGTAACTAACGTATACATGTAATGAACATGTTATACTACACTCTATTACATTACAGCAACTGTTGTATTATTGTAACTGTTATATTATTTTATTTGGTTTGTGTGTTTCACGTACATTCAAATCTATAGGCTCTGGAAGAATCATTTAAACAGCTATTCAAATAATTTAAATATATAAGTGATTTGCTCATTCCATTTTACTTTCGAAAGGCTTGACCCGAGCTTCTCAGAAATCACTTCTTTTTTAATTTTAATTTTTTTAAAATTCTCGTTAAGTACGTAATCTAAAACATTCGTACGTCTCGTCGAGAATCTTGCGAGAGTTCGCGCTCTAAATTCTCGGTTTGTGAGAGTTCGGTGACCGTTGCAACAAAAATTCGACCGAATTCATAGAAAGCGATAGCCTTGATGTTTTTGAGAAGAAGGGGATTTCATCGACAATCGGCGACCAGTCTTCATGCAGGCTGCAGCGCGCAAATGGTGCCCCTCTCTAAGGACAAACAACTGACAGCTGACCCACGCTCGTTGACCACACTTAGGGTTCATCTGCTGCCACCGCGTCGCAGCGGAATAGCACGCGTCCCTCCACGTGAGTTTTTAACGTGGACCAATCTCGCCGCGATGCCCTTTTTTTCCGGGACTTTAGCCGCTTTAATAAGGGCTTGTTATACCCAAGAAGAATGGAACATTCGAATGGAACATTTGTTTGATGCCTTATCTTGCGAGAGAAAGGGGAGAAAGACAAATGCAAAAACCAAACAATGCTATAAAACCATTTTTATATTTTTTTTATATTATTTAATAATAATTAGCAAGAAAACGCAAACAATCGCCGAAAGCGTGAATACTTACGATTCATTCTACCGGGAAAGAAAATTATATTATACACCTGGTAGCCAGGATTTCATTTACGGGGCTGCAAGAATTTATATTCATTGCATCATTCCTTTTTATAAAATATTGCAAATCCTTTGTAATCCTTTGGTTTTTTATTTATACAGAACAAATCAGACTTTGGCTTTATTTATTGAATCTTAAAGATTACATTACATGCATTAGGTATATTTTTTTACTTTTTTAAAATTATTTCTTTGTCAGAGCGAGCGCCTTTCTGTCTCATTCTGATTACGTCCATGATATTGTATATAACATTTTTCGTAATTTTATATTAATACAAATTAAATTTTTCTGTCCACTTTATAATTCTCCAGCTTTCATGCTCGTTTTTTTAGAGCTATCTCGTTGGAGTAGCGTGAAAGATTTGCAGTGCGTGAAAAAGGTGGGAAAAATTGTAATAATGTACAGGAAGTAAAAATTGAAAGAGACGAGAATTCAAGTATTATAAGAATTTGGTTAATCTTTCAACGGCTTTAAAATTTTTTCTTATGCATAAACCCTTGTCATTCTTATCCCTCTTCTCTCTCTCTTTCTCTCTGTTATTCTTGTCTTCCAGCATCCAATCAGGATTGAACGAGTGGCTGATTCACTCTTTCCATTTTATCCACAATTTCCTGCTTTTCCTTTTTCCAGACTCCAGTGTCCCATTCTCATCGTCTTCGACCTTTTTCCTTTTTGGCTGAACCGACCTGGTTTTTTATTGAAAAGGACTGCATTCTCTCCCACTTTCACGTCTCTCGTTCCTGCATTTTAGGTGCGCGCGCGTGCCACCTATATGTATGTATAATACATCTACATACGGACAGTTGACGGGCTGTTGGGGTGGAATGAGAGCCCTATGAGATCGACGAGATGTTAACAGAGAAAAAAACGCGAGGAAAAAAAAAGAGAAAAAGCCGAGGTGTCGAAAGGCGCAACAGGTTTATAAAAAAAGTTCATACTGGATCGCATGCACCTTGTATGACTTGGTGAAAAGTGACCTTCTCAAATTGATATTCTCTCACACAACGCCGACGCTGTCTATTTATTAAACTCAATGTGCGTCTGAATGCTTTTCCTCTTTAATATCTTTTTCCTCATTAATGTTCAAAAATATTTCCTATTTTGGCCTATTTAGAATCAGTTTTCAATGTTGAACTCAGCAAAAAGAAACAAAGTTAAGTAGGCCATATTGGGTACAGTTAATTAAATTAATTTTTATCAAATTAGTTTTTATTTTATACAGTAATATAGAGAATATACGACAAACACTATCATAATCCTTGTTTTATCTGTTCATACAGCATTTGTAATTTGATTTATTTTTTTCACACAAAGTTTAGATGTCGCTCATAGAAATTTATTTCGGGCAACAAATCGCGAATTCCGCATTCGGCATCGTTTCACGTGAGATCGGTCATATACGGATCGCGCGCGCTTGTAACTTGATAAATAAGACCGGGGGTCACGCTGCCACGAGAGGGGTCAGCTATTGAACAATGGCCGGGTGCATGGCCTTCTCACCCCCGGGGTTAATATGCGGACGGCTAAACATTGGCGGCTGGACAATGCGAGATTTATAGATCGACACATACGCGACCATTGTCCACCCCGATCCCAATGGACGTCGCGTCGGCCGAAGAGAAGAGATTTTACAGAAAACGGCCGCGTGCGCGCGAGAGTCGATGAGAAAACCGGGGAAAATCGCATTTCCGACCCCAGAAGATTTCACCGTTTAATCGCCTCCCCTTGCGTTCCCGTCGCCCGGGAACCCCTGCGAAATGTGCGCGATAGTAATGATCGCGGAGGGTTAATAATGAAGGGTATCGATCTCTTTATCGCTCCTCTCTCTGCTCTCGTATATCGCGTCCCCTTTTCACTTTCTTCACGAGTACACTTTGACCCTACACGCGTCTTCATTTTTACATTTTTTACTTGATCGCGTGCGTTCCGCGCTCCGCAGGCATGCAGCAAACGTCTGCATTTCCGATGTCTTCTTCGTTAAAACAGCAATCTCATGTCCCATCCCCGCATATTTCCCCATAATCGGATCCGCAGCTTCACGGAACGCCAGGTCCGATCGTTCTCACTTATAGATTTTTTTTTTTTTTTGTATTGGCTCCCGAAGGGCGACTCAGGGCGGGGCGTATGGAGGTTGATGTACCCTCTTTCTGCGGAGGAAAGAGATCTGTAGGGGGGAAAGGGGAGGATTTAGGGAACCCCTGGACGGGTGAAAAGGTGACCAAATGCGTATTTTAATACTGAACGTAGTGACCCTGGCCGAGAACATTTTTTTTCTTTCGTACTTCTGCACCGTCTCTCCTCACCGCCCGTTTCTTCCGCCACCCCTCAGCTTCACCGTCTACTTCACCGTCTGTCGAGCATCGAGATACACGATACGGTGTTAACGAAAGCACGCGGTAAGAAGAGAAAGAGAGACAGAGAGAGAGAGAGAGAAAGAGAGAAATTTCCGCTTTTCCGCCTCAGCTGTGCGCCGCCTTATTCTATTTATAGAATAACGTAGACTCTCGCGTACGTTTATGGGGGATCATTCGGTAGGGAGAGGGAGAGGGAGTGGGAGAGGGAGATGGGGAGAGAATACGGAACCGCGAACTGGAAAAGTTTCCCTTCGAAGGAAGGAAAGCGAGGGATGAGATACGGCACGCGCTCACCACGCGCCACACATAAGCATCCTAAAAAAAGGTCTTAAAAGGGCAATAAAATTAAGTTTAAAAAACGCTGACATGATCGGATTTTCGGTTGGTAAAACTTTTATCACCTAATAATACACAGAATAAATTTAGCATCTTTTTTTTCCGAACTTTACTTCACATTCTTTACTGCATTGTACAATACACAAGTAAATTGCTGATAAGTGAAAGCGATTCTAAATAATCTAGTTCTTAAGATTCAAAACCAAGGTTCCATGTTAAAGTAAGCCATTTATCATTTACGGATATTTTTAGTCTAAAAAAGAAGACCTTTCCATGTGACTTTCAGTTCTTTTACAATTGTGTGAATTTTGCAAAGAAAAATTTTGCGAAATCATCGGTCGGTAATTTTTAAAAGGAGGAGCCGACAAAGAACCTAACACTCCATACATTCTAACAATTGTAAGAATAAATTTTACTGCATTGTGATTCGGAAAACGAGTCTCTGAAAGGAAAACGATCAGAGAAAATCTCTACTCTAAAAATCGTTTAAACAGAATGACCGATCTTAGTTTCGTATCATTGATAATTCATTAATGACGTCATATGCAAACGAATGGCGATATGCAAACTATACTTTCGACAACTGTACTTTTTTAGCCGAAAAATATGTAGTCTAGAAAAGTTTTTTCATGATAATACCGATTTACATTCGTAGTCTATTTCATAGTCTAACAGATTGTCGATTTTCATTTCAGAGTCAAAATTATTCATTTTAATAGAAATTTTTTAGGAAAAATAAAAATTTTTATAAGTTTTACTAATAAGATAAAAGGATTATTGTGTATATATTTATGTATATATATATATATTTATTTATATAGGGTGTCCTATTTTAAAGCCAATATCTCTAAAAATATGAAAGATATGGAAAACGTTTTAGACAAAAATCAATGTACGGAAATCTAGCGTTACATGTAATTTAGTATAACAGTTATTGTTTATAAAGCGTTTCTTCCAATACTTCGAAGTGTGCATAAAGTTGTCTTTTTTCACCGAATCATACAAATACATAGATCTTTATTAATTAATTTGTTTACTGCCATAATTGCAAAATGATACAGGACTTTTGTTTTCGGTTTAATCCACTCTATCCACAGCGAGTATTATTATAACCTGTTATCAAATAAATATAATATATTATTAATATAGAGTACGTAAAATGTTTAATTTATGAATTATGTAATCAATGCTATACAATTAAAAGTATTTTATAGTATTCATTGTTAAATCTTTATAATCACAAATTTAAATCTAATTAGAAACAAGAGAAATAAACAAATGGCAAAATATTTTCCGATACCAACTGTCTTCTATTATAATTTTATTGTTATAGTATTATTATATTATGCTCTATTAGTTTATCAATTATTAATAATTTTATAATTTTTTCTTTTATTTTATAACATTGGCTTATAATATAAACGGTGAGAAACAACTTACTGACCCGCCTTAAACGCCCATTGATAAAATCGTATATTACACACACGCGACGGGATTTAAAGTGACGGAAGGGTAACTTCGAATACCAGCCCCTTCCCGAATGAATGCAACCTGTTGAACGTGAAGAGGGGTTTTAATTTTTTTATACGCTCATATTACCAGCCACTCGTATATATAATAGATATCAACCTGTCGAAAGAAGGGGAGTTTTTTTCTCGCGTCGCTCCCATTAGGTACGGCCTTATTCGTGAAGGGGAAGAGTATCAAGTACCGTTTTTTTTTATCGGCTTTTAATTCGGTTTTCAAAAGTTCCCTACGTCAAATTTCGAGGGACAAGTGCAATATACCTGCGCAATCACGGGGAGAATGATAGCATGATATCTTCATTGTCCCGCTTATGTTTACTATTTTTCCGTTTATCCGCTTTTATTTTATATTATTCTTCATATAAAATAGCATTATCAAATGTGCATTTGAACGTGAAAGTTGAATTTTGCACATCATGTGTATACCATATGCAAAATCCAACTAGCAATTTTTACATAAAAGCGGTTTGGTACATTGAGAGAAAAACATAGTTACTTTTCGCCTCAACTGCAATTTTATAATATTTTTAACGATAATTATGGTTAACATAATGATGCAGTTAAGTTAATCATATTTCGTGTTAGAAATATTATAAAATTATGGTTGAGGCCAAAAGTAACTATATTTTTCTCTCAGTGTATTTCCACATGGAAGCTAATGCCGACGGAAAATATTATTCTTCAAAAAATCTAAGTTGGTTTCAAAGTCATGTAATTCGGTCAAAAATAGTCATAGGAAAATTTAAAATAAAACGTTTTGTTAAGAAAATGTTGTACTTTTTAACATTTGTGTTACACTTTTCGAAAAAAATTTTTTTATCGAGATACAGAGTCAAAAATAGGTAATTTTAAAGAATAAGACAACGTGTTTTTTTTTTAAAGCATATGTATATACATATAAAATAAGGAGATAAAAAAATTTGAAATAATTGTTCCTGAATCTTGAATATTTACTTGATTATTGATACATTCATCGATGTCAGATATAAAATATATTTATTAGATATGAAAACTCGAATTTAAAGGCGTTTCTTCTGGTTTTTTAATACTAGCAAGAAATTTCTAGCAAAAACTATTCATTTTTTCTCTTGTCACGTTCAATATTTGGTTTTCAAGTGTTTTTTTATCAAAAAGAAAGTTTTATTTGTGGAGAAAATTTTTTTTATTTCAACTTTTACATTTATTTAAGCTTAAAGGATTGTGCTTTCATATTTTTGAAAAAGTGTAAAAACATTCTAAATAATACTGCATATTTCATACTCAAATTCTTTTAGAAAGAAAAACAAAAAAAAAGGGTTGAGAAAGGAAGAGCTTTGTCAAAAAAATTTCTCTATTCTTCTATCGTTATTCAATTCAGTAAGTAACAAAGATAGAAATATAAAAAAGTTTACTCAAGTGAAGTTCCTGGACACACCCTCAGTTCGTATTCTCTTTTCTGTATTAAAATTTAAAAGCACAAAAACCACGCCTCGGATATTTCTTTAAAAATAATTTAAAAAACGCACTATTTAACAATTATTTAAAAAATTATAGCCTGTGGCCATATTTTTTGATATGGCCATCATACCCCGGTTTTTTATCCTATCGAATGAATGATTTTAATAAAAGTACCATAATACTATTTTTTATGTAAACAATTAATTATTTCAAACAATAATAAACCAAAAGGCACCAATAAATTAAATTTTATATACGTATATTTTCAATATTCAATGTTTTAAATGTACAGAGTGTCCAGTAAAGATTGGATGACGATCGTGAGTAGGTAGAGCGAACTAAACTGACAATGAGTCGAAAAGTCCTATACTATTTTTCAATTTTCGCAATAGTTAACGAGTTATTAATTATTAAAAATTATCGATTTGGCTCGGCCTACTGCCGAATGCAAGCCCGTGGCAATTTCTATGTACCTATAAGCGGCACGGGACGTTGGAACTCTGTTTTGAGCTGTTTGTCCCCCCGTATTTTTGCCGTTTGTAGAAAACAACTCCCCGCGTGGGATGACGTGTGGCTTCGTGCTAGCGCGAACGATTAATATCGAAAGGGTCCCGGGTTCAATTCCCAGCGGCTTATCCCTTATATATCCAGACAGCACAAAATATTTATAAAAGATTTACAAAATATTTATAATAATTATTTGAACATTTTATAAATATTTTATGAATATATTTCATAAATCCAATATTCCAATATTATAGAGAACAGTCCTGTCCCTAGTAGCACGTGTTGGTTTTTTATACGTTTCCTAAACGTTTCTAATATTTTAAATACGTTTAGGAAATGTATATGAAACGTATATAAACCATCATGTGCTACCTGGGGTATTTTAGATCTGTATCCTTTAAATTTATTTTTTTCAATGGAAGTATTATTTAGAGTCTTTTATTTTCTTTAATGCTGCTTTTTTATAAATTTCACATTTTTTTGCAAAAAAATTTTCAATTTTAATTCTCTGTGTCAGAATTTAAACTATAATACAAAGTATCTTAAAACTACTAGATTCTTTAATGGCAGGTTCTTTAGCACATTTAAAGACAAAAATTCTAATACAAAACTATTAAGACTACACAATAACACAGATGAGAAATTGAGGGTGTTAAAAGTTGTTTAAGAATTATAGATAATTTCCAATGTAATTTAATAACAAATATTATTGTGAATTTATAATATATTATATTTATATTTATGATAATCATAGTATCAAAAAAAAGTCAATCATTAGAGCATTTTCATCACTTATACATATAATTGAATGCGCAAAATATGCTAATATAATAATTGTGAATCTTTATTACCAAAATATTTAAATAGTTTGTCTCTATCATTTCTCCCTCCTCATAAATTGCGTTTATGCCAAATTGTATCATTATGTTAATACGAAATCTTAGTATCAATGAAGGACTTTGCAATGATACTACATTAATGATAATAGAACTTGCGGATCCTTTATTAAAATGCAAGATTTTAATGAGTGACAATGCAGGAGATATTGTTTTCCTAAATCGTATAACATTATACTTCGAAGATGTATATTCTTTTATATTTAAAAGAAGGCAATTTTCGATTAAACTAGCCTTTACTATGACAATTAACAAGTTTCAGGGATAAATGTTTGA
The DNA here is from genome assembly GCA_011636635.1 of Tetramorium simillimum. Lineage (NCBI taxonomy): Eukaryota > Metazoa > Arthropoda > Insecta > Hymenoptera > Formicidae > Tetramorium > Tetramorium simillimum. The sequence continues at coordinate 21,998 of VBVQ01001214.1, forward strand.
CAAAATAGGAATAGGATCTTCGCAAAAATGTTTTTAATCGTAGACAATTTTATGTTGCTTTTTCAGAAGCGGAGAGGTTTATGGGAGATGGGGAAGGAAACAAATACAACAACGTCGATACGTAAGTAAATAATATTTATTGTTATCGTTATTTCTAAGGCACTTGTTATCGATATAAAAATGTATCTCACAAATTATTGCCAATGAGCATATTTAAATACTGACATTAAACAACTAATTGCTTTTGTGTATAATCTCAGATATTATGGAGGCAAATGCGCAGCCTAAGCGGGGAGTTCTCGACCTTAAAGATCTATCCTTCGCACCGACGTAGATCACGGAACTTGTGTTTTCGAAACTTGTATTGTCTCGAAAACATGAAGGCACTTACGTAAGTTTCCGTATCGCAATGCTCCGCAAAAAAAAACGTAATCTACACTGAGTTTAGACTAAAAGCAAGATACAATATGGTAAATATTAATCGTTAAATTGCAATTAAAATAATACATTAAACTCGCTTAATTTGCATGACGTTCCAGGAAGACTGTCGGTCGGATCGACCCTCGTGACACCGAGAAACGCTACCAATTTCGACGGTAACGCCGATCGGGAAGGGACGTCGCCGTAAATCATGAAGCACAGCAAAGTCGAATAAAATGAAACTAAAAAGCAGCTGAATAAAATTGAAATTTTGAGATAGGATAAAGTGAATAAAAAAGAGAAACTCAAAACTGAATAAAATTCAAAACGCGGCTTCCTTAATCCGGCTGTTAAAAATGGCATTAAAAATATCTCGAGTACAATCAATCGTAGGATGATTGACCTTGTGTATATAAAATAAGAAAGATCACGTTCTCACATCGTGCTCGACGTGCGACGTCCCATCTTCCAGAATATCGGCCCCAAGAACACAGTGAATGATACAAATGTCAAATCAACATTTACACGATCTTTTTACTATTTTAAAAGAAAAGAAAAAAAAATCAGATAGTCCGACATTCGCACGGCCAACCAGTTGAATAAAAGCGACATCAACGCAGGAGCGTGCGAATAACGAAACGCAAATTTCTCCGAGGCTTTTCCCGACTACGGGAAAAGGCGGGAGAGCCAACATTACAAAAAGTTACATGATAAGATTGTCGCTGCCCTTATTATACAAAAGAGTGAGAAATTCACGTAACTATTTCGATCTTGTAGCAAGCGCGTCAGCATTAAAGAAAAAAGTTAAATTAATAAGGATATGAATATTAATCTAATATTCATATCCAATAATAGACACTTTTATTTCCATTGTTTATGAACTTAGATATTTAGTATTTAATTACGTCCAGTTTTCATTACGTATCAATCCAAATGGAAATTGTTGCTTGTTAAGTAATGGAAATAGTCACGTAAATCTCTTTCTATATATTTCTCAGCTGCCACTAATTGCATACACACGTTATCTTCTTATCAGAAAGTTAAGATTTCCGATAATAAATAGGCCGTGAGTTAATCCGCGATAACGAACAATTTAATGTTCGCGGCCTCTTTTCTTTCACGCCACTCCAGTACTCGTCACTAGAGACATGAAGGGCGAAAATCCTTACAGATAAAAGATATAAAGATAAATCTATAAATACCAGATATTCTTCTCGCTCTGGCAATCTTCATTACATAATTATATGATAGTATAAAAGTATGTGAGAAGTTTTATAATCTAATAGCATATCTCGAAAAATATCAATATAATTGCAATTTGTAACAAGAGTATAGACTTTACATATAAAAAAAATATATATATTCTCATTTTGCATTTCACGGCAGAAATATTCAGCCGGCGGTCTAAAATATGTCGCTCATTTTTAATAACTACATTCACATAATGTTTTATATGGACGGTTAATGCAGCAAAAAACAATGAGTAAAGTTGTCACATTAATTGATTATAAAGACAAGGCACTCTGCTTTGAAGCACATCGTTCGTAAAAAATTACACTACAAACGGGACCGTAAACAGTACATGTTTTCAATATATGTATCCCAAACACACACGCAACACACACACATATATATGTATATATCTACACACATATATATATATATGTATATGCTATTATCGAGATATGTACATATATATGTGTATATATATCCCGCGATTTAAAGAGCTCATTAAACATTGTACAATTCCGTATGTCATATTCGAAATATTGATAAATGTCTGTAAATATGCTGTATTAAAACTCTTCGTCTTCGTTCAGTTACTACATTTACTATTATTCGATAACTTTGAAGATCACAATCTTCGAAATAGTAATACGATAAAGAACTTCGTCAGTATATATAATTTACATCCCAAGATTACGATCATAATACATCTCTATGTATTAAGATCAAGAATTAAAGAGCAAATTACAACAAATGATAATTATAGCAAACAATTTGTTATAATTGATAACATTTGTAATAATAACAATTTTCAATTACATGCACCCAAGAATAGCACCAATTTTTGCGCGAAAATAAGTAGTAAAACAATTCGCATTAGAAAATGTCAAAATAATGAAACATCTTCGTATTAGGCACTTTGAAATTTGTTCTAAATATTTCATAATCCATTCATAGTTCCTCTACTTAGCTTTTAATCGTATTCTACGTGCAAGAACCATAATGATTATAAACTGGGAGCATAAATATTGTACGATCTCTTGATACCATCATCTGCAACAAAAAATAACATCGATGATCTGACAAGACATGATCGTCAAGTTTCACGAATATGAATACGGAATAGAAATTTTCGTTGTATATATAAAATATAATATTGTTTAACGAAGAAAGAAATAAAGGAGAAAATGAAAGACTAGACATGACATTTAAAGCAAATTCGCATATACATAATCTTTCACTTCTTCCTTCTTTCTTTCTTTTTCTGAGACGCTATATAATAAAGTATAAACATCTTTCTATTTTGATTTTCACAAAAGAAATGAGGTACCACAATATATTACAATGTTACATTGAAATTTGTCTTTGATTTGTTTCTATTACAAAAAAAATATTTTTTCATTAAAAAATTTTTATAACATATATTTTATAATAAAATATGAAAATAATTTTTCATTTGATAGACGAATTCATCCATTAAACTATCCAATACTTCCCAAGATATAAACTTACATATACTGTGACATGTACACATACATACAAATTTAAATTTTTTGAAGTTTCAGTGTTTTAAAACGTTTGGGATAATTATATAAATCGATAAAATCATTACGTATCTATCAAAAAATCTGTGTTTAATTCTCATTCATCCCGTCCTTTGAAACGAGAAAAAATATATACATATTCTAAACGATATTCCGATTGTTATCGCGGTAGCGCATTTCTGCAAAAATCGAAATAGAGAGAAACAAAAAAATAGATATTTAGGTTTGAAGTAGAGACTTGATCCTCTCTATCCTTATAGTCTAGTATAATCTAACCCACAGTACAGAATTATGAAGAAATAGGAATTGTATCATTAATTAAAGATATTGAAAATAACACTGATTAATAATGCAATTAATTGACCGCAGGTTAATATCTATATTTAGATAGTTTCCACTTCGAGAACCTGAATACCTATCTTTTTAAATAGGCCGACACCAGTCGCAGTATCATTTCTAATCCTATAGCCAAGTCAGCACGTTCTCCGGCTTGGTCGTGTTAGGATTTATGAGTGACTGCACATCGTCCAAAATATCGGTACTAAACTCCTCATTCAGCTGAAACAATAACAACTATAGATACAAAAGATCACATTCAATTAGGCTTGCGGCAATCGGCATGATAGAGAATCTACCTGAAGTGATGGCAGGAGATCATCTGTCGATTCGATGTTGTCGCTCAAGGTCGAGAGATCTGGCGTGTCCATTGGCGCACTCCCATCTGAAAAAAATTCATCAAATTCAAAGCATGACTAAACAAAATGTGATAATGTGGTAAATACGTACTTATGTATTTATGGCTTCGGTATAATCGTTTCGTAAGATCATTCAACGCACAGTGCCTTTCTGCAATCGGAACAATCGCGCAAAACAATTATTCATAAATCGAAAATTGACTTAATGGCACAGCAAAGCAAGCGAATAACATTCTCTTTAGCTTAGAATCTCATAAGCATGATGGTGGCAATGAATTTTTTGAATATGTTGCGTAAAAAAAGCTTAAGATATTCCGAAAGAACTGGGAATTTCAAACAGGCCACTCTTACCGCTCGTGCTATCCATATTTTCGTCTATATTGAGGAAGTCATCGGAGGTCTGAGGCAGGGAATATGCAGAACCGAGTCCTAGGCCACTGTCGGCGCTCTCTTGGCGCGCGTGCTCGTTAATACCCGACAGGAACGGATCCATGGCGGCTTCTGTGGTACTCTGCCGCAGCATCATCTCTTGCTGCAATGACGGGAAAGACGTGTGAATATCAAATGATTACAAATGTCACATAATCAAGTCTTCAAATCACGAGGAGCGATTAGGATACTAACCATGATTTCTTGCTGCCGCTGTTTCAGACGTTCACGTTCCATCTGCAACGATTGAAGACGAATTTTCTGCTGACAGGCTGCTTGATTGTTTTGGATGCCGCCAGCAGGTTGAAGTGGCCAGCTCTGCGGTAGCATCGCACCGGACGTTGGAGTTCTTTGGAGTTGCGTTGCTGAAGGAAAAATATCTTATACGAATGTACGATAAGAAATGATCATTCGTCGGTGATTGAGAAGTGTTAATAAAAGTGATTCACGTTGTGTGTGTGTGGCTAGTCAAGAAAAATTTCTCATCAAGTGAAACAAGTCTTTCAACCTTGGTTAACTTCCGTAAAATTATCAAGTTTTAATAATATCCAGAGGCATCTTTTTTTCTATTCGAAATTTCTATTTGAAAATTCTGAAATTTTACTACATCCAAAATTTAATTGTAAAGAAATGAGGAAAAATTGAATTTTTAGTCTCTAAACAAAAGCTGGAAGGATGGCAATCCAAACATGACATATAATAATGAAATTTAGGATGCAAAACAGCAGAAAAGTTTGACTCGATTCGATTCGGTTCGATGATTGAACAGTACATCGAGGGGTTCTTTAATTCTTGAGTAAATATTTAGATTTAGAGATCTCTATTCTAATTATATCTCGTTCACTGCAGTATTTGGGAGAAGCAGGAATTCAATTAAATACTTACGGATTCGCGGATCGAACCAGGAAGTGGTGCGAGCCTGATGATTGATGAAATAGACCTCGCCCTCGGATGTGCGCGCCTGTTCCCATCCATCGGGCAACGGACCGAGCGCGGTGGATTTGTTGCTTTCGACTGCCGCAGCTACCGCAGCCACGCTCGCAGCTGCGGCCGTTTTCCGCGGGTCCTCCCATGTCGTGGTACGTGTCAGGTGGCTGGAAAAAGAAATACCAATGTCAGAAATAATACGTAAAAGGACATGCGATTTTAAAGCAGATTTAAAAATATCAAGATTCTCAAATTCCGAATCGTGTAACAAGGATTTAGATTTCAAATGGAATTAAATAGACGTTTATCAAATTCGATTCCATAGTTAGTTCTTCAGTCAGTTTGTTTTTCTCCAGTATATTTCGTGAATATAAAATAATCCGAGTAAATGAATGAATAAATGAGTAAATGTAAGATAATTTAAATAAATAAATTCTAAACAAATATGAGAGTATTTATATTTACTAAATCAGGTTGATAAGCTGTACAAAGATATCTATATCTATTGAATACAGAATCAAAAGTTCAAATAAGATTAAGTTTCATCATCCGACACAATAGTAAAATATATATATACGCAACTGCTCATTATACGGGACAACAGATACTTTATACTTTACTCTAATTATAAAACTCAAACAAGTATTCTATACTGTTATTAGCACAGAAAACATTTTATTAGAATAAATAATGCTATTTTTATAGTATATCGGTTGTAACTATACGTATATTAAACTTAACTTATTGAAACAAATTCATTATTCATCAAACTACCTCTAATTATTATTAAGTCGATATTATTTTATCAAAATCTATGTTTTCTATAAGCAAAGAAAACATGTGAAAGAAATTATAAAAGAAGCATAGACTAAAATAATAGCAGAAATAATGAAGCTAGTTCAACAAATGTAAAAAATTTGTAAAGCAATAATTAAACGTACGTATGTTAATAAATATTATTTACATAAGAATTAATAAATAATTTTTTAATTTTTTTTACAATACTAACGCTAATGCAAGATAAACGATCGGTTCTGATGAAAATATATTTTTGTGCTTCCGTCCGAATGCGATTGTACGAAATTTGGTTTTCGTTCGATGTCACATCGAACACTTTAAAGCTTGCTCAAGCCTGCTCAATCCGCGGAAACTAAATACGCGGCGCGGCGCGTTATCCACATATAGTAGGCGCGTGCTAAAAATACTCCCATTCAAAAGACTGAGGCGAAGCAGCGGGGCGACGTGGGCTAGAGCGTAGGTTTTAACGCCCGAAATAAAGGCGATCTTTTCATCTTGCCGATGTTTTATTACATCTTTTATTACATGAACGCTCGCGATAATTCCCACGAATATGTCATATTTAATCCGAATTAATTAAAACTGACGAGATTAGCCTTTTACGTGCATCGTCGCAGAGTGGAGTAGCTTTGCGAACATCGAATAGCGAACACTCCTGATTGAAACATCTATGATTTATATAAAGTTTATTACAAAAACAGACTCAGTGAACACAAAGCAACAGTAACATAACGTCAATGTTAAAATTTCCTACTCGACAATATAACTATTATATACAAAACATGTTACATTGTAATTATATTGAGTGAGAAATTATAACATTGACGTAACATTATTGTGTGTTACTTTGTGTTTACTGGGAAGTATATATGTTAAGAATATTGTATTATTATTCGAAGTGGAAGTGGTTTATTAATAATTATTCGCGCAATATCCCGTACATTTTTAATTCGCAGACATCATCCTACGGCAACCTCGATTCGCGCAACCAAATGACTTTGTTTCCAGAATTAATCGATAACTTATCATTCAATTCTTAATCAAATTAGTTTCGTATTCCTGATTTCGCAATTTTTTATCGTATTTTATCGTTCAAACAAACCAGTTTTTTTTGTTCTACTAGGATCTGAGATTAGAATATGACTTATAAAGGTACGATATCGGCCGTCGGCGCAGCGGCGGATTTCGCCGCGCCGCAGTTCGGACGACGGCAAAGGAACGGGAGGAAGTCTGTTTTGCACAGCACGCGCATGTGACGTCATTGCGCGATTATATTTCTGCACCTACACGCCGGGCCACAGACGTACCTGGCGTGACGCGTACCTGCCTTGCAACGGGCACGCGTTTGTAAACACCGCGGCCCGAGACGCGCTCGTTCAGGTCGATTTGTTAATCAGATCGAAGCTATTTCGATGGTACAGCTTAGCGCTATTTTTAGGACAAATAAACCTTGAAGTTTGAAGTCAATGTTTTAAGCAGAAATACCGAGGCTCTTATAGTAGATCCATTCATTATCCCTTCATAGATTATTTATATTTATATCCTAATTTCTTTTTATAAAAATATATTTCATTTTCTACAAGAAATGCGAAGAAATCTTTTATCCCCTCCCCCCTCCTGCTATTCAATATAAAACATAATGCTCCGTTGTTAATATTGAATTATTTTTATTTATGCGATGTTCATGTTTCTCGCGGACTTGTACTGTACTCTGGAAATCGAAAACATAACAGGGAATAGCGAAATACCCGGTACAACGACGGCGCAATCGCGCCTCGCGCCCTAACCAATTCCTCTATGAGCGTGGTGCTCCGTCGCTTTCCGCCGCTCTCGGTTAGAGACGGTTGGCCGCTGTCCAATAAGAGGAGCGGAATTGCGCCGCGCCGCCCCCCCATGGCTGTTACGGGCCACGAGGAGCACCGTGGTGGGAATGAACGGCGGGGGGGAAGGCAGGCAGGGGCGTTGAGCGACCGAGAGAGCGCCAGCGCGTTGGAGAATTATAAGAGAGTTCTGCTGCGGTGCACGCGCGCGCGCGCGCACAGCATACGGACTCTACGCGGTGTATTTTTACTCCGGACATCACGGCGCCGGACAACTCGTAAATAGACACTCTCGTATCGACGCTCACCGCTGCTCTCTCGCTCTCCTCCGCCGGCTCTCGCAGACTCCCTTGCACCCTGCCGTCTGGCCCCCTTCTCCCCCTTCACCGCTAAGACGCCCGCGGGATGCACCCTCTTTACCCTCTCGTGAGAGACGTCACCGATCTCGGTCCAAAGACCTCGAATTCTAATATTTCTAACGATACAACTTCGCTGCCGTTGACCTCAGTTTTTTTTTTTTTTCTGCGCGAATTACCCGACGAAATCAAGTATCAGGTTGTTTAGAACGTTCTTTCTGTTTGCCGGGCGGTCTCTGGTACATCTGTTTAAAGCCTCGTAAAAAGATTTACAGTCCTCTGCGCGAAAGAATTCACAATGAACAAGTCTGGGCTTATTTCGGGGATTTAAGCTTACGAGAGCTAAGTGTTATGGGCGATCCACTTTCAAAGGTTTCGGTAAATAGTCTATGAAAAATTGTTCCCGAGTGAGTTTTAGTCGCAGTTTAGCTGGATGCAGCATTGAGATTTTTGTTTTGCGCAATGCTAAAAGGAAACGAGTTAAATATAAGTACAAGCAGATAACGCGCGGACAGAAAGGTATACTCAGAATTGAAGATACCACGCGAAGACAGATTACTTGTATCGACTATACGAATTGTATTGACACTAATTAGTTTCGGACAATTTAATCTTCGACGATAACGATAGATTAAAGAAAAGTTTATTTTTAAGGCGACGTAAGATAAGTCCTACAAGATACGTTTGATGAAATATCGTTTCAATTTGTATCTGCAACGTGTCTAATTTGTAAGCATGCAAAATCGCTTGTAATTCAAGCAGGAACTAGGTTTATGCTCCTCTTTTTAAATAGATGATTACTATAAGAAAATTATGCAAAGTTAAGAGAAATCCCAAAGATTCGAAAATAAAGCAATCTCTTTAAAAAACTGAGAAATTCTCTTTTATATTAAAAGAATGTTTAAAAAAATTTTAAACTGAGATTTAAAATCACTGCTAATTTTTATAAAATAATTTATGAGAAATTGTATCACAAGTAAAATGAAGTTTTCAATAAAATAAACATATATGTATATTGTAATGTACAAATCTCGTGCATTTAACAATGTATTTTAACTGCGAATTTCGAGTTAGCGAGATTCATTCTCGTAGGATACATCGCCAAGATTAGGATTAACGGAACAACATACGCGATGCGATTAAGATGTCGCACGCGATATTTATGGTGCTACTCGGAAGCACAAGCGGTATGTAAAATTTCGCGATAAAAGCATCTCGACGCCATCCAGATTCGCACCGCGGATAACTATTTCCCATTTAGCTGCACGTGAAATCGCTGATGTCGCGGTTTTACGTTCACGAAAATGAATAACGCGTGCTGGAATTTAACGCTTTTGGTTAATGGGATCCTTATGGGATGATAATGAACGAGCTGCACGTGGAGATCGTCGAGTTAAGTGCTTGCTCGATTAGTATTATAATAAAATTCTCACAACCGCGATATATATATCTGCGCGCAACATTTATATATTATTCTATTATCAACATTCAATTTCTCTGAAGAATTACCATTATAAATTTTAATAAACGATATATTTTTAAAATATATCGAGTTTATTACTCCAATTTTATTAAAATAGATAAATTAAAAATCTACATTTATTAGAAAACAGTTTATTATTAAAATAAACTTATTTAAGATAGTTTTGTTGATATTTAGATAGGTATTTCTCCATTTGGAATTTAATCTGCAAATGTTGCAAACGTATTTGTAAAAATACAACGTTTACAGCCAGAGAGGTAGAATGTTTTTGTCCGTTCCTCCATACGCCGAGCAAATTTCACGCACCGCGCGTTGCTCACGTCGCCTTGAACTTTCGATACGTTCGCCCTGTACTCTCGACGATCTGTCCTCGTATCTGGCATTCGCATTTGTCGTCTAAGCTCTCTCGCGTACAGGTGTGTCGGGGTCTTTAGCCTCGGTGCAGCGCGACGCGGCGCGCCGATGTCGTCTCTGCCAACGATGGCGCATCACGCTGCCATCAACGGTAGATTTTGCTCGAAAACTCTATTGTCATTCAAATATCTTATTGTCGAGAAGGAATCGTCTCCGAGCTGGTAAAAAAAAGACTTCCTAGTTTGACGAGAATACTATTTAATAATATAATTTGCATCCATTTTTTTTCTCTCTTATCTCGACATTTCGCTGTGTTTCAGTACGACGTTGTTGATAGCATTCTTTTCTTTCGCGCCTCTTGTAGTGCCCTTGCAGAATTCGAGGGACTTCATACCGTCGCATCCTGGTATCGCGAGCGAAAAGGATGGACGGAAGATAACAATATACATGTTCAGGCCGGTCGATTCGACCTTGCGACAGGTCCGATGTCGCGTACAACTTTCACCAATCAACGTACGGAAATGTCCAGGTAACTGAATGCCTCCCTGACTTATGATAACAAACACATCAGTTGTCCGTAAGGTCTAACAAATTTTCTATTTTCGTCAAGGTCGGAAAATGATCCCAGACTAATAGCGCTATTTGAAAGATGTACCTCGCGTTTAGTGTCGACATAGATAACATTAAAACGTTTTCAACGGTTGACAAAAAAAAAACGGCTAACGGCTTTTCTTAATCAGTCTGTTATTTTCCGAGCTCTCCTAAACAATCGACCGACCGAGGTATTGCGTATTCCACTCCGATAAGACGTGACTCGACCGTAACTGCCTCGCAAATCGGCGTGAACGTTGGAAACCTTGAACGAATGCTCGCGTCTCTTGCCTGACGAAAGACGAGCATCGGCGATAAGAACGCGCTCAAGTGTTAATCAAGAACCATTGTCTCACCTATGTCCAATAAAACGATCGAGGAGGAAACTGCTGATTTCACGATCTTTAAATATCCCATATAATCGCTCGAGATACAAGATATACATATTTTTTTTATAAAAAACAGAATAATTCCTAAAATTAAATTCTATATCAATCGAAGACAATAAAATACATTTAAAAAAAGCGCGTTTACTTGTGACGTGTTAAAACTGCTTCACGTGCAATTGCTGTCGCGCATTTAAATTCCCCAATACTTAGGTCATACTAAAAAAGATATATCTGTATCCTTTATCGAATTGTTGAAGGTTTGCTCTCATTCATTTTCGTCGTAGTTTGATGTATTACCTGCTGTAAATGCGATTGAAATTTGAACGTTGTACTACGTACGAGAAAATAAATTTGGATAATTAAGTAAATAATTTACATTAATCCCAGTAAATCATTTTCAATAATTATTTATAGATTTCGATTTATTCCATATGGAAAGTTTATCGCTTTTATCGCTTTTACGCACGTACGAAGTGTACAGCTGTGTTATTATTAATTTTTCATTTAACGAACACGACACGAGCGCACACATTTCAAATCCAAAATTAATGTTTTCGAGTATCCTTGAATACTGACTCATACGTCGAATATTTTCTCTGGTATGACACCGAACGAATTTTTATCTGCTTAACATATTTTTAATCCGCTTATATGTGTTTTCCTTTCGTAACTACATGGCACATTTTGAAATTTAAAAATAGATTTCTTCGTAAATGACCTGCAAATCGATCAACAGGTACGAAACAGCAATACTATGCGATTTTCGCGAAATGTTTGTCGCGATAGTGCCAAAAAATTGGGGCGAATACGTAGAAGTCGAATTGTTTGTCCGGACACGTAATAGGAAAGAAAGGATGTTTTCTTCACACATGCGGAACGCAAATGACACTGAAATGGAGCATCGAGTTTTTATAAGGCAGACAGATACCTTCTCTTTTTCGTAACTTCAAAAATATGATAAACAAAGGGTTTAAAATATACGAGATGCTTTCTCTAATAAAGATGCGGAGTGAATGCGCGGATAATACGCAACGGTGACGGCGTGCGATCTGAAATCATCCGCTCAGTACATTCACCGTTGAAATCACGTTTCAATTATGCAAATTATATTCTAATAAGCCTCAGCGTTGGACAAGATCCAAAAGCTTGAAACGGTCGACGATAATTAAACAAACGTGTGTGGAAAGGAAATTTGAAGAAAGGTGAACGAACCGTGAGTAGGTTCACACGAAAAAATTTTCAGTACAGAAAAAACTAGTATAACATTACATTTTTTAGAGATAAAAATATTTAAAATAAAGTGAAGTGTAATATAGAAATGTCTACAATCAATTCCTTATCGGGAAAATAAATCTTTTGAGTGATTTGGAAATAATTATTTTTCTTATTTTATTATGTATTTATATAATAATTAAAAATATTATTTCTTAAATAGATGAAATTGAATAACAGCATCTATAATATAAAATATGAAAAGTACAAATATCACAAGAATACTTAAAACTTGATTAGATTTAGCAACGAGAGATGTAAAAATGAACAGCTAAAGCGTCAATTAAAATTAGCAAAAAATATGAAATATATACTGAAAATAATAATACAAAATAAGAGAATAGAAAAAAAAGAAAAGAAGAAAGGAAAGGCGTAAGAAGAAAGAAGAAGCAAGATCGGACAAGTTCACGAGAATTTTCCGCAAGGATATATAACGAAATAAAATGAAGGTGCTCAAAATATATTATACATATAATAAGTATCGTCGTTGTTTACATGGTAGATATTGCTGCATTGTTAGAAACGAAAAGAGACGGTCTTCACGCGGTGGTCATTATCGCATAATGCAGCGAGCGTGCAACTCGCTTCGCTGCACCTTGCATCGCGCTTTACCGACGAGCTCACGCTCGCTGCGCCTCGTATTACGCCTATTGAAAAAAAAAACCGAGCTCTGCACTCCGCGCTTCCGCAAAATTCGCCAACGTTCCGTAGAAAATGGAGTGCGCGCGTCTGACTCGAAAAGCGGAATTTTTACGAAAAGGGAAGAAGAGGCTGCGAGATCACGCTCACGTTCTTTTCAGTGCATTGTGAAATTGGTTACGAGGCTGACATAAGAGAACAGTGCGCGTGCGGTGGAACGCGAAAAGACCAATTTATTTTGACATATATTGCAAAAAAAAAAAATGCGCGTAACTTCAGACGTTATAATTTAATGTGGTCGCGGTGAAGAGCCTCGATTGAAGTCTCCCGATAAGGGTAAGAGTGGATGTACACATGATATCGGTAATGATTGCCGATAACGAAGTAAATAATTAATAGTCGGCCATTAAGCTGCGATAAGCCATTTCCTTCCTTTCGTATGCCTTTGTGTTCCACTTCCCGTATTCGGAACGAGGAACAGGAGAAGTACTTTCAATTCGCGAATAAATTCGCGCGTAAATTAGTGCAGGAAAAACTGATGGCGTAATATGCGGTAGAGCACCGACGTAATGCGCGACCGAAGAACCTTCTCATTTCCTCTATGCAAATTATTTGTTTTCCAATAAACCGTATTCTAATAACCCATTTTCTACCTATTTGTTTTCTAGTAAGAATTTACGCGGTTTGCGAATTCATCGCTTTGGAAAAATATACTTTCGCTAGGCGAAAATCCACCGTTTTTCAATTTTCTCCCGAAATTTATTAAAAAATGTAATATCTTTAGCCAACGTATTTTTAAAAACGAGTGTCCTCGTAAAGATGATTCATTCAAGTCATTCGATTATTTCTCGTTGATCTTTCATGCGATAATGTATCAGTAAATTTTGATAAAGAAAATACACGTAAAAACGCAATGCATAATTAGAGCACAATTAATACATTAGCTTCGCTTTACCCTAAATGTTTTGTTTCTCAATGATAAGCCTGTCTATTATCGATAAACTTTACGATACTTATGACGTTATCTAAAATAATATATCGTTACGCAATAACATGACACACAGTATTCACATTTCGAAATTTCCTTCTGATCCTACACCACGCAAAAAGATTAACATGAACTTTTATTCAACAGAACTCTCATGAGAAAAATAAATTTAAGGGACGAGAAAAGTAAAAATAATCTTGCAAAGAGATCAAAGATATACCGCTTTATGCCAACGGATTGCTTTGCTACAATACAGGGTCTCCCCCTTTTTTTCTCTTTGAATGAAATTGTATTAGTTCGCAGTCGTTATAGGCACGAACTGAAAATGCATTCTTTGAAAGAAGCACGTCCTTTTACAATTTTTCAACATCAGGTAGAAATGAGGTGTATTCATAGAAGAAACAGAAATGGTGACCAGGTAGGATTTCTGATTGAGCAGGTCAGGTAAAGGCGCTACCTCTCTTCTTTGATTCTCTCTTCTTGAACATGTTTTTACAAGTTACAAGAAAAGAAGTGTAGTATATAGAAATATTTGCGGAAACTTTCGAAAAAGCTGACAGTTTCTAAATAGTTTAATTTATATACAAAAATATGAACTTCATAAAAATTAAATAAATAATACGGATATTTTTTCAAATTTTAAATCGCCGTTTTAAATACTAAATTATCAGTTAAATCAATGAATCAATAACGAGCAGGTATAATACGTTCTAGAACTTTGCGACTTATTCTAGAATTTAATTAATGATGAAGCTTAATGACGTATTTTCTAATAAATTTAGAATCAATCTTTTCTCTAATCATACCTAAAAGAGCTAAAATATTTAGAGAAAAAAATAATCTTGTAGTTATAATGTAAAATATCAAGCACAAAGATAAAAAAATTTACGAATATGCAAAGATTATACGATATTTATTCCTTCATTTAACGCACCTCTTCTGACAAATAAAATATAATTATACTAACAAATGAAAAGTGATATGCAGACACGCAATCTATGCAAATCTAAGAATCTAAATATAGAAAAATATTAATGTTTCATTATCTAAATCCTTATTTAAAATTATAATTATAAAAATAATTTAACAGTCAATAGAAAGATATATTTAGACAAATAAAAGTAGAAACGTAATTTTCCGTAGGATTTCATCAATTTCAGAGATGAAGGTGATGGCCGTGAAAATAATCCCATGGTTTAGAACAACGTGTCGGCCACGATAATCTGGGTGGGCAAAAGGGGGATTATTGGAATAGGGAAGGGACGAAGCGAGGTACAACGGAGTTTCCCACGACAGGTGACACGTGAGGACCCGGCAGTCACGGCAGTCAGTGCAGGTGGATCAGGTTGGGAAGCAGAGATGCGTGGTGGGAGGCCCAGGCATACCACCAGAGGCATCCAAGAGCCTTAAGAGAGACTTGTATCTCAGAGGTGAACCTAAAGGGCCCCCTTCTCGCGCGCGCGCGCGCGCGCGCGGGTCCTGTCCTTATAGCGTCCTGAAACCGCGATCGCTTGCAACGATTATCGCGTTACGCGATATAAGTGATCCATAATTCGTAATATTACTCTTAACGGCAGATTTTCTAATAAATTAATTTCTCCTTAGAGAAAAAAGTATCAAGACAATAATTTCAGAGATACAAATGAAATACTTGCAAAAGGATTGTTCGTGAGCTTCAGAACAAGTATAGATAATGAAATTCTTATTTTTCAAATAATATCTCAGATTAATTTTGCACTAAAAGAATTTTAGTCGAAAGATTTTAGTTACAAGAGTTTTGAGAAGTATTAAGTACAAAAATATAAAATTATAAAGATGACAAATAAGGTGTTTTCGCTAAGAGACAATCAATTTCAACATTTTTATAAAAAAAAAAGAGAGGAGATATAGCATGTGCTGTTCTTTATTTATCACACGTAATCTTTTCTCTTTTCCATTCGTCTGTTAACGGGAAATGTAGAACAAATTATAATGTATAAGGAGCTTGCTTACTTGTACCATTTATTCTCCAAAATTCTTAAAATTCTTGCATTCATAATGACGTCGTTCATTTACCCGAACAGCTAATTAGCGCATTCACATTCGGCTGTGTACACCGCACGACCGAGTGCCATGACGTCCCTGCTCGGTTCCGAGGGCAAGGGACGTTGGCAGCAACGAAGAGAGGCTTAACGGAGAGACCGAGGACGCGTCTTTCTTTCCCGTGCCCCCTGGCCCTCCGTCCCGTGCGTGATGAGAAACGCCGGGGGTCTTGGAGAATAGAGATAGAAGACGAATAAGCCGGCATAACGAAACGATAAGAATTGATTTCGGCAGAGATACAATTGAGAGTTCGACAAAAGGTTCTACTATCGGTCGCAAAACAATTGTTATCTAACGCAGTGTACACAATGAAATTTTCCTAATTCTTAGGAAAACAAGAAAAGTTCTACCTGTTCGTATTTATCCCAAGATTATCCGACCGTCCCGAATTAGGGGAGAAATCTATTGTTAAAAAAAAACGACAAGTGGATTCGAGACGCCTGCGTCTCTTTCTCATACTTTTGTTCGAAGAGGAAAAGATAAAGGGAAGACACATTTTTCAAGAAAGGTCTTCACAGATCACATTTTCCCCTTCGCCTCCCTTTCAGGCCCCTTTCTAGAC
>VBVQ01001215.1:0-38568 GCA_011636635.1 Tetramorium simillimum
TATATATATTAAAAATGGCATAGTCAATCTGAAGAATGTAGCAAAAGTATTTCCAACATCTATCTATCTTTGTTTCTTCGAAATCTGTCTATTGCGTGAGATGATAATCACTAAAATTATCTAGAAAGTCTATATTTACGCAGGAAGAGATATTTTTCTCTATGATTTTTGTTGATGCTATGATTTTATGGATGCCATGTAAAATACGATAGCATCCAATTTTTTAAATATTTTTACAACTATAATTTCAAGTTTATATGCAACACTCATATACAACATGATAAGATATAATTAATGCACGTGATTCGCGGTAAAACAGCTATAGATATACATTGGGGACAACGGTAATCAGCTTATAATCCTTCCAGTATATTCCAACAGACAAACATGAAAGATGATCTGTGATCTTTGTAGGGTTTTACTACGTGGCTAAACGTGACTTAATACCTATAAGCAAGCCACCTACATGGCTGGTTGAAAACAAATTGTTCATATCGTTGATAAAAACACGTAGATTCGAACATCGGTGTTTAATGGCAGATAAAACAAATCGCGAAGAATTTATTTCTACTTCTATCTATGCTAAATATTCGACAAGTATAATGTATAGACAAACAGCCGATAAAGCGCGGAGTGTGTAAAATGTCGATAATTTGCTCGACGCAAAGTAACACCGAAGCGATATTGAGCATTGTCTGATGTTACATGTGTGCCAGTACGATATAGTATATCCGGTAGAATTCCACGGTTTTTTCTAACGTGTCTAACTACGTAATTACCACGCATGATTGCTGACAATCCGATATGCCGCGAACATATAGAAGAACACCCATCGACGTAGATAGGTTCGTTCCAGACAAAACAAGTACAATAAAACACAGAATAAAATTACACACATATATATACGCATACATTGTGAGTGCTGCGAGTGCTCGTAGTCTTTTTCTCTTTTTTAACCGTCCAGTTTTAAACGGTGCACTTTAAAACAAAATGATAAAAAAAATGGTTCCAAGTGCACGCATCAGTTGAAAAAATAACGTACACAAATAAAAATATTACAAAAGTGTTTTACTGTATAAAAATACATTTTAAAATATTTGAAAGAAAATTCGTGTGTACGCAAAACATGAATTTTTAATCTTTATCAAATAACATATAGATTTATATCAATACCTTTTTGCTTTTATTAGATCATTACTGTTCCAAAATTATTTGTTGTTGTCTTTTTTTCTCTACCAAATTATTCGTTCTCTACAACAGAGCGAATATTGCCCTTTTTCAACTCCTAATTTCTTAACGATAAATATCTGCATAGGGAATAACAGGAAATCTTTCGATGAGTTTCTTACATTAAAAAAAAAAAGAGATAAAGAAAACCACGACCTGCCCTTAGCTTCTCATAGACTTGTCCCCCCCGAGTCGCCAAGTCGGCAGCATTTGTTTACATCGATACAACTCAATCAAGGTCTCGATTGACGAGAAAGAAATTTCCGTCGTTATCTCGGCGTCTGCTGGCGCTTCGTCGATTAATTCACGACGATCATTCTAGTAAGGATACGAGAAAGAAACAGAGAGAGAGACAAAGAGGCATAATGGATACTAGTTCTCGTTGACCCCCTCCGGGGGATCGGGGCAACATGCTGGACGCGCCCCCAGACCCAAGCAAGCTATTGGGCCAATTAATCGCCGGCGACGGAGGCGCCGGCGATGAGGACGATTGACGTGATAAGCACGCACATATGTAATTGTTCGACTCAGGGCCGCACGCACATCGAAGGTATGAAAGATCGTCGGGATTTTCAAATTTAATTCTCAGATAAAAATCTCGAATATTAGATATGTATATTGGGGATGCGAGCGAAGCGATTCTCCCCGCTTACAGAACAGCCAGTCATTATTCTCCAACACATTGGGCTACGTTTAATTTTTTGCATCCAAAAATCCAAGCCCTGAAGCCTGACGTCGAGATCCTGAGGACGTGATAAAACGTAATCCCATAGTTGTATCCCCGAATAGATAAAATACAAGTCGAATCCGTTCCTGGAATTTCGCACGATGCTGTACTACTTGAACGATTACATTGTAGTTAATAGCATCCTGTATGCTCCTCATCCTACTGCGCCGGATAATTCACGGATCTCTTGGAATTTTCCAGGCTTATCGGCATTATTAAATCTTACATTGTTGCCCGTGTGTAAGTAGCGTGTTGCGTCATGATGAATTTATTTCAATCATATTACGACTGACGTAACGCCCGCCAATATATTTTGATTAGATCAGGTTGCATACGCGGAGCGTTTCATTTCATCAACGATCACTTTGGCCCTTTAACTCTACTTGCTTACAATACTTTCTAATTTATACAAACATATATAGCGAATCTTCAGATACAGAAAACTATCGTATGATATATTCATATATTAATGTTTTCTTTTGCATCTTTAAAATTTTTATTTCGTAATAACATCTGGTGCAATTTTCAATATGCGACGGTGTTGATAAGAAAAGTACAAGTTACAAGTCGTGAAGGAAACGAAAATCGTTTCGTGCGCACTCATTATTCTATTAAAATATATTCACGGATGTTACGTTGGCATTAAACAATTGTAGTCAATTCATCATGATAAATAATTAAAAATGCTAAATTCAACGAAGTATTATAAGTAAAAATTGAAATTTTTCGATAATTTTCCATCAAACACATCGGTGTTTCTCTTTATTATCTTTCATAATTTTTATATTAAAAAGTAATCTTTTTAAACATACAATTCTTATTACTATATTAATATTAATGTTAGTGTGCCAGCAACAACAAAAGGATCCAATCTGTATAAATCTTTAAAAAATAGCTAATAAATCTTTATTAATCTTTAAAAAAGTTCCCATAAAAGAAATTCTCTCCGAGGTTCGTCAATTCCGGATAAATAAGATTCAGCGTAAAATTCTATATTTGTACATTAATCACATTAAAGGCAATTCACGCTATAACAACGGCATTACACGAATCCGCTCATCAAGCGCTCATTGTAAGCATCGCGTGATTCTTTAATCCGCACGATATCATTATCGACGGGATGCCGGTCAAATGGTCGCAATATGTCGAGTTGAACTGCGGATATGTCGCGTGGAAATTTTAACGCGGCCGTATCGCAGGATACTACGTTGTTTACATTGTCTGTAACATGTCAATTATCAAACGCCCGTCTCCTTTTCCTGTCGCCAGAAGAGCTCCGGTAGTCGCTCGTTATCGCCGGGAAGATACGTCCTCAAGTTCATCAGGAAACGCGCCCGTCCTCACGCGAATTTTATATTGACGGACTCGTCCTCTCTCGTTCAACGTGCCAAAAGAGCGTTCTTTCGCGATGACGTTCGCTGTAGACGATCGCATCGATTCCACGTGGCTGCAAATAGATTCGCGAGGTTGAAATAAATCGAGAGCCGCCTCCCTGGGATAAGTTATCGAACGACGTGGATGATGAGCTCGTCACTGTTCGCGCATACATATGGAAACGCGCATTACGGAATGACTGCTACTTATCGGGTATACAGATCGGGCGCATTAATGGCGCATATTAATCATTCGAATGTTCAAGAAAAGCCCCAACCCGAGGGATCTTGCTCGAATTAATTAATTACCGTGCGCTATTATTAGGCTTATCCAACCGGATTGGCCTTTGAGGTGATGGCATCGCGCTTGGTCGTTTAACTATGAAACAATCGATCAATGAGACGCGTAGAAAACTTTATTTTTAGACGGTTTGCGATATACGGCTTTACTGGAGCGTTCTCCACAAGAAAACAAATGAAGAACGCTCGTGGAAGACCCTCCGTGCTATCGTCAATTTAATTTTATCAACTCGAGAAGAAATCGCGTAAAATTTTAAGGCAAAAAAAGCACGTTTAAATATGGTGTATTTTAATAATTATTGTTCAATAAAATTAGATAATATTATTTTGTAATCAGGCGCTGTTTTCAAGCCTTTTAAAAGCTTGGAGTCTTGAAGGACACCCCAGATTTCGTCATGTTAATAATCTAGTTAGCCCGTTCTGCGTCATGGGCTCTTCCTAGGGACATAAATTATCGTCTTTGTTTTCCCGATTTGTCGACGAAGCGTGAACGGGCAAATTGCCCTAATTTTCGCAGAAAAGTCTCCTCCTCCGTTCGCGCCCACGTGAAAACTACAAAATCGATCGCGCAGATTATTGAACAAAATAACGTGACACTTCATGAAGAATAACTTCCATTTCCGATCAACAATAAGTTGTAGCTACAAAAACGCTGTAACGCTTGAATTGTAAAGATTACAAACTGTAGCATCCTGATGAGTAACGGCTGTTGCAAGATAAGACAAATCGTTATGAAATCATCTCAAAATTTCGACAGATCATTAAACCCAATTTTGCCAACAATATTTATTTCCTCATCAAGATCAGGAATTGCTAATGAGATCGCATTCCTCTCTCCGTCTTTCGGACGTCCTTCTGACATAAACTCTCGTTTCTATTTTTTTTTTTTATCACAATTTGAGAACTATCCCTTACATGTTCTTTGGAAAAAAAAAAAAAAGAATTCTCGTCGCGCAAGCGCGCATTCTCTCACGGCGTTTTCACAATAATGCGGTCCGGGCGAAATCTTTCGGCAGGATACTTTTCCTCGGCCGTTAACAACGTCAACCGTCTCGTCAATTAACCCCGATCAATCGTGATTCGGCCGTGATATATAACAATGAGGGGGGATCATCGTCGCACGTACGCACGACCATGGGACGGCGCCCGGGTTGCACGAGCGGGCTCGCGAGCGACGCGTGCGAGCGCGATCGACGTGCGAGCACGGCGACGATGCACGTGCGAGGGCGCTCGTAAGCCGCGGCCGGATCCCCGGGGAAACGCGAACGAAACGGCACAGGTCAAGTTCACGACTGCCGCCTTGATAACGACGTGACATCGACATTGCTCGAACATCGCAGATAAGGAGGATGGAAGAAAGAGAGACGGCGTCGCGCCGTCGAATAAGTAAACATTGGATAATGCGCGGACTATAAAGACGTGCAGACGCGGTGCTATGCAAATGCAAATTTATCCGAACGGCTACCGTTCTGGAATTAGCTATCCGTCCTTCATTGCGCTCTGAAGATCCGGTATCAGGTGCAGGCTTCACGCGGAAATTTTCCATCTCACGGCTTCGTACATATTTACATGTGAAATTAAAATATATATTATACGAATATTTGTTTAATCAGAGAATTAAGAATTTTTCTAAAATAGCTGCAATTCCGTCGAGAATTTATTGATACAAGATGCCGAATCGGCGATACTCGAAGAACACGCAGCCGAAAGAAAATGCGCGACAACTATGGCATCCCGTTGAAATCAGGCATATCTAGCGATAATAATGCGATAATGTATTATTTTACGTATAAAAAAGTATATACATAAAAGATTTTTACACGTGACGATTTGTGTGACATAATCGTGAACCCCAAGATTTCAAGTTACATAATAACAAATGGAATCTTGCACAATAAAAGAATTATTCTTCTTCAACTGCGTCTCGCTTTAAACGTGACATCTTGAGTAATTAATTAAAACTCATATGGCAATCGTTATCGTAGACAGGTTTGCTACTGCGCATCCAAAGAACAAGCGAAATAAAAAAAAAAGATAATAATTTGCGATGCAGCGAATTGATATTCAGCTAACTTAGGCTGGCGCAGACCGCGCATATTCAATAAAGTGTTTTGCATTTTTCAATAACTCCGGTCAACATATGCATACGAGATACTAAAACACCTTGCGGCATGTGATGGTAAACACGCGAATATCCACGTGCGGCGTATGTTTGTGAAGAGTATTTCTTCATTTGTCTAACGTTCCGAAACTAGAAATTTAAAATGTTCAGAAAGAAAACACTTTATTCCGCGTTTTTATTTATTCTTCCACAAAAAACACATATTTTAATTAAACTACGTAAATTTTGTCGCACATTTAATCATATTTGATTTTATATTACCTAGTATTTAATTTTATACCAACTGATTAAATACTGATTAAAATTCGTGTTGTGACGGATAAAAGTCTTCCCTATTAACAAAAGTTACAATTTACAGTTTTATGAAAAAAAAAATAAAAATTTCCACTGTATCTTGCGAGTCAGCATATAATTTTTTTTATGCACGATTTTTTATTTTATCGTGACAATCCTGTCTAATATTTCTCGTCTCCCAGCTATAGATTTATATCTGTTAAACGAATGACTTGACTCTGGTCCCGCGATCAATATTTGAATACTTAATGAGAATAGGAATCTTAAGTCGCATGCATGCAGATTTCATTTGCGAATATAAATTAAACAGTAAGGATTATTAAACAGCGGGATGCTTTTCGTCAGTCAATGCAAACAACGTACTCTTACGTACGTCAATCAATTTATTCAGACTTTATGAACGACACGCAGATAATTGCATTAGCAGAAGAGAATGCTGACACTCTGCCAATGTCAACTTACAATGGTCTACGCACTTTCCGGTTGTGCGCGCTTATTCCTGACCTTCGTCCCTCTCGCGGGAACAACATAGGAAACTTACCGGCGTTTGAAGTTGTTAGAAAAGATTAGTAACGCATTTTCGCATCAACCACTTCAAATAGATAAAGAGGAAAATATTCCATTGTGGTTAAAGGAGCAGAGTTATATGCGATAGAGAATTTGCCTTTAGTAAAGAGATTTCTTTCTGAAAGTCACAGCAAAAACGTATTCTCTCACAGATTGAATATTATTGCAATAAAGTAAATTGTATTACGATGTTGATGTGTAAAATATAGAAATTTCAATTGGAAAAATATGTATATGTTCATGTTGATTCATAAATATTAAAAAAAAACTAGGATAGGACACGTGTATTAATAAATGCATTTTTGCCACTCCCTTTTTCCAATACAAAGATTAAAGCTTTGAATATTCAGTATGTAAAATACATATACTGAACAAATATTTAATAAAATGTAATATACTATAACAAAGATAATTTTCTAACAATTTTTAGCGTTAAAACTGGTGTAAGATAATTCTAGATCTCAAATCTGAATTTCGGCGAAAACGGAAAATTATGTTAAAATTGCGCTTATTTACTTGATAAATCAATTAAAATTTAATCTAATCAAAGAGTTTATAAGAGCTTGCAAAAAAAAAGAACAACTCTTGAAGCATCTAATCGTAAGTGCACTTGTCAAAGCACTACAAAATTGAGATCAACATTGCATAGATCGCGCTGACGTAAATGTTGCGCTTAAAAGTGGGAAATGGAAAACGAATGAATATGAATACCTTATCGGGATGCGTCGTGGTTACTTTAGAAGTGTGCTTTGCGTAGTGTGCTTTTGCATAGTACGCAGTAGTAACGACAGCGAGATAGACCGCGCTTGTTCGTTCCTTGCTAATATAAACGAAAAGGAAAGTTTTCGCGATATCCCGAAATTTCCAAGTCTTTAGCGAGGCAACATCAAATCGGGCACAGGTTTAATTCTCCAGCCAGACCACGTTATTTCGAGAAAATGGTAAGACTTCTCTTATTTTCTCTTTATTTAAATATTTTAATAAAAATTCGATATGTCAAATTCATAACAATTTATCTGTGCCTAAGTTTTCAAATGTGATTTTTTTAAATAAAATTTTTTTTATAAATAGCGATCAAAAATAACAATTTTATTACCGATATAAATTATTTTATTACCGATTTTATTCATATCCAATTATTTTAATATTTTCATTTAAGTCACATTTTTTGCGAAAATGTTAGCAGGTGTATTATCGCTTTTTATGAATCAGAAATATCTATTTTACTATTTATATATATGTACATATATGTATTTTCTTCAATCTTACAACATGGCTGTTTTATAATAAAAATTCGAAACTAAACGTTGTCAATGACACTTTTTTAGTTTAAGTTTTTTCTTATCTTGCATTATACCGATTTATCATATACAGACAAGGTTTCAATGTGTTTCTGTTCTGTATATATTATTATTACAAGTTAGACTCATTGAACCTGAACATCATTTTCTTTCTTAAAAATACTCTGAATCAGAACTTTTTTATTGAATAAATTCTGTTGTAATATGATCTATAAATAATACGTATAATACGTATAAAATTTTTTATATATTTTTTCCGTTTCTCTCATAGTTTTCATATCATAATTATTATTTTCATAAAATTAACTTTATTTTAATGTCCTGCAGATCTTTTCTTGAATGAACATTTAATTTTCTCGATACACTTTCTTTACATAAATTTCATATCGATATCAATATTAATATATGGACAGATCATAGGAAATGTAAGTGTATTTAATCAGACGATGAATGTAATTGCTTCACCGAGACGCGCGTTCGATAAACTCATGGCGTTCAAAACATGACGTGTCGCAGTACGGTATATGATACAAATCGTAAACGGAATTGATTGGAGTGAGATGTATTCTCTGAATGGAATCGTTCCAAAAGTGGGGTGGATGTCATTTGAAGACCTTTGACCTCTTACACTCGAGAGCCTTCAATCCTTGTTAATATAAAATGTTAGAGAGAATCATCATTCGCAGTGCTGCATCAGCGTACTTGATGCAAATTGCAATATTTTAAATGATAAAGAACAAACGCGATACACAAGTATTATAAAATGCATAGCATAGGCCTGTATTCATAGTCAGTTCTTATATTTAAGATTATCTTAAGTAAAGTCTTGTATGGTTCTAAACCAATCACAGAGCCGTATTAGCATCTTAAGACGTTACTTAAGACGGTCTTAAAATAAGAACTGACTGGGCCATAGAGAATTATATTTTTTGACAAATGCGAATCAATTATTCTGCATGCAAATTTTAATTATCTCATTTAATTTTATTATTTGAATTATTAGATACAAAAATTCAACCGAATATAAAAGGCACATTTCTATTATTCACATTTGTGTTATTCATATTATCAGATTCTCGGTTAATCACTTACTTTTTTTAAGCATATAAACCGATCAAAGTTCACTCCGGCATAAACCTGTCTTACATACTGCTAAGTAGAAATGGATAATGATCGTCATATTTTTGACAGACGGGAGATAACGTGCAATACTGCCGATAAAAGTAGCCCCATTGATTATTTCCATACTGATAAATCGCGATCGTCATCCGCGATTGCAAAGCGGAAGGAAAATCGTTAAAATTGGAATTACGGTAGCATTTAGGAACTTCATAAGAACTTTATAGATATATTTGTGCATTTTTAAAAAATCATTTTAAGTTTCCTTAAAATCGAGGCTAGGGAAATCTTGAGTTATAAATGAGTTAAAAATAATATTCACAATCTTCAATTTTCTATAACGTAATAAAAATCGTACGTGCGATTATTGAAATTAGAATTTATACACGAGCAATTATTGACATAATGATATAATTCGTTATATAAATGTTTTATTACGGCAAAAGGGGACTGCTAAAACGTTGATCAGCAAAGTTCGGAAATTACCTCTCCTATTATCGGCTCTCTCATTTAGATGTTTGCTAACGGCTAAGCGTCGAGAATAATAGAGCTCTAACCAGATTGCCGAGAATCCGAGGCGCTGTAGCGAGTCGAAGGTACGTGCGGCCGTATTAGCGCAATGTCTATATGCTATTTTCATCACTCGCTAACAGTCGTTTAGGTGAGAAAGCTGCTTATAAGAAATGGCAATTTTATTATAAATATCTCAGACCAAATAATCATTATCAATATCTCAGAAAAAATAAAATTAACGAGTCTAAATAGAAGAATGTAAACATTAGCATAACGGATATGCATACGAGGGTGATAAGAGACGCAGGGAGTTGATACGGACCCAATAAGCAATACATTGAACGGAAGAAATGCCAGATAAACATTAAAGAAATCGCCGTCTATCGTCCGGACGTTATTCGCCGAACGCTGCGTGTGCGAGCGTGTAAAAGGATCTGTCGGCCAGAGAGGCAGGAGGAAGAGACGGTGCGAGAGACTTCCACACACGGCAGGGATGTGAAGCGTACGTGCCGACAGGCGTGTACGAAGACAGGACTGGCTACTGGCTTATATGGTAGAGAACGAGGTCGGACGTCTCTCGAACCTTCCATGGACGACCGAGACTGCGCCGTTTGAACCTACACCTCCGGCGAGCGTTAATCGCGATGTGAATGTCGCTCGGTTCATGTCTCATCGGTTCGCCATACGTTTTAACGATCCAATCTTTTAATTTCAGAACTACGTTGCATGTGTAATAAGTTAATTATACGCAAGTATAATTAACGCACATGTGGAGTATCAGTATCCTTCTAGATCTACTATCTATCTATTTTAGACTGAAGCATATTAATTTACAATTAATGTCTTGCAAAAAATCCAATTTCTTTTATTTATTATTGTTTGACAGGAAAGTGAGGCACACTTCATTTTGTGGCCGTTTAATATTCAAGCATTATTTTCTTGCCTTTCACGAAGTCTTCATATATTTCGAAAATTGTTTCAGACTAGAGGTATAAGTATCATAAATGCTTTAATATGATTCTTTTGTTTTTCTAATATTGGGAACTGAATACAAAGAGATATGAAAGTTTTGATTAATATGGAAGATGGATATAATATATTTTATTTTAAAGTTGAACGCTAGGAAATGTATATTGTGCACAATGGATAGCGTGAATAGCGTTACTTTCAAAAAGATCGGTATCTAATAATGTATAATGCATTAAGTAGAAATGGGATAAATGTGAGAGATCAGCGCAACTTGTCCCGCGCAAATTATCATGTAAAAATGTAGAACGACATGTGTACTGATGTAACGATACATTGCGAAAAGATCATATTGATAATTGGAAAGTAAATACATTATCATGTTACAAGTGTATATCATTAAAAAATTGTTTAATATTATGACACTTTTATCATTTAAATTGAAATTTTTTTTAATCTTTAAATTTTTGTCTACACATATATGAAAGTGAAAATATATATGAAAGTAACGGGCGTAATATTTTAAAACGTATTTTATGACGCGGTTAACATAAACACAGATGTTCTTTTACCAAGTGCTAAATATTTATTTTTAAAAAATCTGTCCTATTGATTATTATTATTATTATTAGAGCCAAATTTATCGATAGCGATAAATCGGAGACTGAAATATGAAAAATTTATAAATGGATGATTTAAAATCAATGCATATTTCATAATATTTATAACAATATTATGAAACATAACAAAATTATTTTTATAGTCTCTAAAAGACATGCGTAATTTTTATATACGGTTGACGTTAAATATATATCTCAAAGAAAACTGATTAATATTCTTGTAAACATATTTAATAATTTATAATTAATAAACATATTTGATATTTTATAATTAATTATGAAAACAACTATTCGAGATGTCAATACGGTAAAGAAAAGAATTTCTCGGTTCGAAACTCTTTTCACGGGTCTTTTCGCATTTTACGAAACACATAAAACGGAGTAAGAGTTAAATCGTTATCGTTTAGAACCCAGTATAGATGGGCTGGTGAAACTGCCAGGTTTATTAAGTAGATTCGAGAGGATCGGATAAAGAAGTTTATTGGAGATAAAAACGTAGAAGAATGCGCGAAGAAAAAGATACAATAAAGTCATCTAGAATGAAGATTACGAACTACAGAGAGAATTCTTTTGAAAGTGGAGTGCCGAGGGCCCGAAACAAGCCGGTCTGTGAGAACGCGTTAACATCTATTCATCTTTCTCAATACACTTTTATAATTTGCATATATTCTGCTCCCCATGGAAGTCGTCCCCATTGTGTGTTCACCATAACAAAACGTAACCGACATTTTCATCATCGAGCACACCGCGCGACTGAAACAAAGGAAGGAAAAACGGGAGAGAGAGAGAGAAACTTTCGGGCGCTGATTTTAACATCTAACCGGTCAGATGATCAAATCTGATGCAACTCGGCGCCCAACCGCACGGGACGAGAAGCCTGGTGTTTCTCGTGCTCGCTGCGGCTACCGCCGTGGTCTGATAATGTCGCGTGCGCCGCGCGGCGGTGCTGCGACGTCGCGAAAACGCATTTCCCCCCTCCCCTACGGGGGCGTGGTTTATGTCCGCAGCGGTGTGTATAAGAGACAAACCTCCCGAACCGATTAGCGAAGTTCCCCAAACACACGTAACACCACACTTTTCCATGCCAACCGAGCCGTAGCGGATCGGACGATCGAGGAAATCGATACAAGACGTAAACGACAACAAAGCGGCACGTCCTGGTGATAACCGAGATTTCGGAGTAGGAAAAGAGGGGAAAAAAAAAGAAAAGCGGAGAAGATCCAAATCGAGATCCCTGAGCCCGACGGATCGGCAGAAATTCCCAGGTGTCTAGAGCGCAGCGACGTGAGGCAGCGACAGGCGACGTGCGAAAGGGAGAAGAGGGAGAAAGAGGAGGAATTCGATTTCTCGCGAAAAGGAATCTCCTCACGCGGGGCCCCTTTGCCCCGAAACCGAATCTCGACGGGAGAGCAACAGGAGCCGCGAGAACTGTCGCGTGGGCACGGAACTGGAGCGTAGTGGAGGTGCGGTGGAGGTGGTGAATCGCGGAGACGGGTGGTCGAGGGCCACGCGAGTACCGAGGGCTCACTTAGGCCCCAAACGTTTTCCCTGGGTGTCACGTCGACCGAGGGGTGCGTAAACCAGCCCAGACGCCAGCGTTCGCCGAGCTCTCTCTCGCCCGAGACGACGGCGCAGCAGC
Organism: Tetramorium simillimum; assembly: GCA_011636635.1. Classification (NCBI taxonomy): domain Eukaryota; kingdom Metazoa; phylum Arthropoda; class Insecta; order Hymenoptera; family Formicidae; genus Tetramorium; species Tetramorium simillimum. The sequence continues at coordinate 12,769 of VBVQ01001215.1, forward strand.
GCAACGCAACGCTCCGCTCCGCTCGCACGTTACGCACGCAGGCACCGCGCGCACGCACGTCCACCTATAATTCGCCAATCAAATCACCCACCTGATCGAACGACCATCCCCACGCGCACGCACACGGAGTGTGCCGGCGGCACAGAGACGTGATATCGAACGCGAATCGATCGCGCGCGGGGGAGAAAGCTACGACGTTCCGTCACACACGCAAAAGCGGTCCCGGCGGCTCGCCCGCGCTGTCACGAGCCACGTGTGATCGAGGCTACGCGCGCGCAAATCAGCACGCACGCACGCACGCACCGCATCGCACGTAGTAATCCACGCGGTTCTGCGTGCGTGATCACCCACGCACGCGTCCCGCCGGCAGATCGAGGCGCACTGTACGCGCGCCGGTCGCGCGCGTCGACGAGAGAGAGATAGAGAGAGAGAGAGAGAAAGGAGCCGCGCGACCTAGCTGACGGTCGCACCGCGACTCTCATCGACGTCGCCCGCGAGGGGCACCGAGGAAGCAGCCCGACCACCGGAGAAGCAGCCGGAAACAATTCTACTTGGCGAGATAAGCGACCGATAACCCACAACAGCTGAGGCTCTCTCGCGCCAAAGTCAAAACTACGACGACGACAGAGCGGCAACGGGGAGCGGCGTCCCGACGACGACATCCCAGCAGCTGGTCCGCCGTTAAGACACCCGCCGGCACTCGGCCGCGAGAGAGTGTGAAAAGCCGCGGGCACCGTCAATCTCTCCCCTTCTTGCCCCTCCGCGACAGTAGCTACACGACGGACAGGATGGCGCCCGGCTTCCAAAGGAGGCAGATGATGCAGCCATGGCCCCTATGCCTGCCGCCCTTCGCGAAAACGAAGGTAAGACCCTCGCGCGCGCGCGCGGCAGGCGCCACCGGGTGGCCGGAGACCGTCGGGTTCCACCCGGTGCCGCCGGCCGGTCCGTCTAGGCTTCTCTCGTCCGCGGCGGCAGCGGCGACGGCCGAAGCCGCGTCCGGTTTCCACCGGGGGGCCCCCCCGGGAGCCGGTCGCCGGTTTCCGCGCGCCCGCCGTCCTTCTCCCCCGACACCGGTCACCCTCGTTCACTCGTACACGCTCGCTCTCTCTTTCTCTTTCCCGTTTCGCTGTCTTCCCGCGCCTACCTCTTCCCCCACCCTTAGCCGTTGGAAATTTCCATTGCACTGACGGCGGGCGTCTGCCGTCGCTACGGTGTTACCTCTTTTTTTTTTCTCTCGCCTTTCCGGCCCGCGACTCTCTTTTCCCGACCCGTCTTTCTTTCCTCCCCTCTGGATCGCCCGTCTCTTTCTCTTCTCTTGCTCCCCTTTCTCTTCCCAGGTCGCTGTCTAATAATTTCAGTTAGATACTCCCTTTATAACGACATTGTTTTCTTAGCTTAAGGAACGTGGGGGTGATTCATTAAAAAAAAAAAAAAAAAGTAAACAAAATATAGCGCGATGAATTTGACGCGTAAATCAATCGTCCCGTTCTAGATATCGATCGGATATTTCTACATTGCAGCGATTCTTCGTGCCTTCTTCGCTTTCGGCAAAGAGAAAGGTCTAAAATTTTGCCGTATCTCTCGTATCTCGACGCAATATCGAACTTTTACCGCGCGATTAATTTATCACATTTAATTATTACGTTCGACCATTCGCACATTCTCGATCCCGCTGATCTCTCTCTCTCTCTCGTGTTGTTTCTCGTCGTCTGGCATCCCCCGACCACGGCGTCGTAGGGTCTATCTATATTTAACGTGCGGGAATCGCGCGTGTTGGCGCGGAAAGTCACGGCCTCTCGATCGCGAAATCGCGCTACGTTGCGTTAAACGTGCTCGCGCAATGAGAGACGTTGCGATTTTAGGTATCGTACGAAATGATCTCAAAACAGCCGCGGGACCGTCCGCAGAAAAGGCACATCGGAACGTTATCTACCCGAGATCGCCGTACCGTCTCGCTGGCCGAGAAACGCCGGAGAAAGGCGCGGACAGGTGTAACGATCAGGATCAGTGGGGACTCTAGTCCCGCCGTGTCCGAATTTTAGAGCTGCGAGAAGTGCCGTAGGAAGCGGTGCAGCGCCACTCCGGGCGAATTCATCCTCGGCGAGCGCCATACCGGTTTCGGTCCCCCGGGACGGGAAAAGAGGCCTCGACACCGGGGGCAGCCCGAAGTCCGCGCTCGCGCGAAACCTCGCCGTGGACCCGCGGCCACTCCGGACTCCCACGGTTCATTTCGTGGCCGCGACGATTTTCACTTGATCACCGACGCCCGTATGCAACTCGCACGAACACGCGAAAATATCGATCGCCATGCGCGCGCATCCGGTGCATAAGGCCGGACGAGACCATAATAAATTGCCGAGAGAGGATCCGCGTCGTATTTCGGTACGGAACGCGACTAATTGTCATGCCAATAAAAAATAGTCGCGGAATAAAATTAAGACAGTAATTAAGTGAGCCGTTAAGCCTGTATCAGACTACGAATTGAAATTGAAATTGAAATTAAACTGGAATTCAACCAATTAGAACAAAACTAATTCGAATTCTGTGAACTTCGTTCCGAACGGTCAAATTCCAATTTGACCGATCGGCCAAATTGGTCAGTCAAATCTCAATCTTAATCTGCAGTCTAATATGAGCATTACGCGTGGCGGCGGGCCGGCGCGCGATACCGATACTGCGTCGTCGGAATCCGATGGAAATCGCGCCGACCGATTAACGCTGTACACTTTTTCAGGGTATTTGTACAGGGTGTGGTGTGCGCATTGCGCGGGGAGTTACGTAATGGAGCGAACGGAGGAAATTTCCGAAAGCGTCGGGCCGGTGCGCGAGTACTCGATTTTATCGGAGATAACAGAAAAATGTGAGGGCGCCGCTTCTGCACGCTCCTCTTCTACAAGTAGGACCACGAGAAATGCGTGTTTTTTTTTTTTTAAATTAGCGGTCTTCCTTTTTTTTTAGAAATCAAATCGGAAACACATTATCTCGCGTCGACCGTATTCGAATTCGCGGACATCCTGTACGGGTGGTTTAAAAATGCGATATATTTAACGCGTCGTCGCATTTTATCAAGAGAGATAAAATTTGGCGGGCTTGACAAATTAAATTCCGACTGATTCTCGAGGAACGTCCTAATGAAGTAATTAAGTTAGATCGAATCTGATCAAGTCTATTGATCAGTCCTGGGCTTTACGTAAATAAAATGATCTATTGGCCATTCTCTCATTTAAATAAATAAATTTAATTTTACTTGATGCGTGACTTTTTTCAATCAAATAATCCCTTTGCATTTCAATCAATCTATTGCCAAATTATTTTACAAATATTGTCTCAATTAATTTTTTGTTAAAGAAACAAAAATTATTATCAAGTAATTAAAAACTTAAACTAATTAAAATTTTGTTGTTAGTAATATAGTAACAATAGTATAATAATTGTAGTAGTAACTGCTTTTTTATATAAAATAAAGTAAATGAAAATAATTGTTTTATACATATACATAAATGTACATTATATATATACATGTATATAATTTATACTTTTTTAATTATATGTATATGATTTACTTTTACGTTGCTTTCATAATTGAATGATGGTAAAGTTTGAAACATTGTTTCTTATTTCATGCTGTAAATAATAACTGCCCAGATCTGTTCTTGTTGTAGCAGCACCAACATTGATATTCCGCAGAACAATCATCATTCATCAGAAAGATTTCGAACTCTCTGTTGGGATTGAATAATCTATCGCTGTGTTCATAGATCACCTTCTGGATGACTCAGTGCTTATCTACCTCAGGCTCAGGATATCGAACGAATAATATCGATACCTGACTTATCGGAAGAAGCATATTCATAGTGCGCTTGTGTCGGAAAAGAAGTATCGATAAAAAATTCAAGAAATAATTGCAAAAGCCGTATTTTTCCATTTCTTACGTAATGCTTTTTATATTTGTATTTATCTATCTATTTAAAATAAAAAACGTAACTCATTTTCTCGTAAAATTTCTTTCATTTTATTTAACAACTGAAAGTGATTAGAATACAGTATTTCATTATTCCTGAATTATCAATCAAGAAATTTCAATCAATAATAAATTTTTTTATGAACGTAAAGACATGAGTTAAAAAATTAGCAAATATTAAAAATTATATTATTTACGTCTTATTTTTTTAATTTCGATTAATTGAGTTTAAAAATCAATGTAAGTTTTCAATAATGTACAAAGAAAAAGTATTGTTCTGAAAGAAAAATATTAATGAAAGTATCGATACTCTTTCCGAGTCTCTTTCATTTCCTTCATCTCATACACATTTGTAATGTTTGATAGAAAGCATCAATAAAACCATTTGATGATGAAAATCCGACTTTATCATTAACTCTCGAAACTACTCGGCTCCCGCTCCCGCGTTTCACGTGGCACGATGTACGAATCGACAGACAGAGCCAGAAAAAGCGTTATCGTCTTTCAAATATGTTGTAACTAATTCCCGCATATACTATACCGTCGACTGATACTCCGGTTCAAGGTAGGCAAGAATTAAGATAGCGTTAAAGCACAGGCAAATTTAAGTTCGCTTCGCGATTTATACCGCAACTACGTGTCAATACAACATCTGAAATATCAAGGACGACCGGAAAACCTGCAGATATCCTGTCGTGCGGGCGCGTGAATAATAAAATGTATGTGGATATAGTGTCGCTTATAGACATTCGTCCGCTTGTTAAAAAACAGAAAAGAATTATTCAAGCCGAGTGTCACTGAAAGTCCGATGCACTCTTTACAGGCCAACTCAGGACTGAAGGGTCGAGTGAATGCAGGAAGTATGATAATCACTTAATGTTTTAGAGAATAAATCTATTGAGATTTCTTCGAGATTTTAATCGCTCTTAAAACTATCAAATTGAAATAAATAATAACGAAATATCCCACGAATTCTTTTCAATGGAAATTCGGTATCAGATCACAATTTGTCGCAATGTTCATTTTATAGCTGTAAATATTTAAATAATTATACCTAAAATCTGGGTTTCTTTTTTCATAAATTAATTTATTTCGAGTTAACAAAAATTCTTTTTCATTTGAATAAGTGAAATCAGACATAAAGAAGAAAAAATGCAGTAATTATTTTATATACTAGATCTGCTGCATTATAAATCTTCATTTACATAAATTTTTGTTGCCGTTACTGAAAATATCGAGTCTTGATAAGTAATTAAATATTTAATTAGGCATTGCTCCGAATAATCAGTCGATAAAATTCGATGGATGCGTTACCGACTTATAACGAGCATATTCGATAAAACGTATCTACTTTTTCCTGTCAATTTGTCGGTACGAGCCGAGCGCGCTGAGCGTTGTACTCGAAGGCAAAGCGGGTTGCTGCTCCGCGCACAAAGGGGCTAGCGCTGATAAATCGATGCTAGTAAGAGAATAATAAACAGATAATGAATCAAAAGGAGAATAATATAAACAATGAAATATTGCTCGACAAAATTGGAGCGAAAATTCGTACCTCTAAGAGATCGACAGTATTCGAAATAAAATTAAATTAAAATTACAACTTAAATCGGGTGATACTGGAGCACTGAAATTAAGATAATTGCGCCACTATAATCTCCTGCAACGATAAAAGTAGCATTTCAATATCACAATAACGAGAACAAACATTATCAATAATAACATTATCGACAAATAATTCATTATCATGTTTTCCCTGAATGTTTCAAAGTATTCGGAAGACAGGCAAACTTCGCTTATCTGCGACAGTAAACATACTAATAGTATTTGCAGAGAAGTCAGAAGCTAATCGTGTTTAAAAATCAAGCAGAAGAGAAAGAGAGAGAAATAATCCCTGAAACGATCTCATATTGTCAAATCCATCGACCTATATACGTTCTATGCACTTTCATTTCACGATGTACGAAAAACATTGCACGTAAAACGATCCGATATTACTGCATCCTACGAATACTGCCCAAAGCACGTTACGCCCGCAGATGTTTTCTGACGTCTAAAATATCGAATAGTCATTCTTATACAGAATTTTCCATGCGATGTTTCCTTTCCCATCCTCCAATTCCCCGGATGGTTCGATTACGGAAGGCACACACGTTTAACGAGAACTTTACACGCGGGACACTCCCGACACAGATGAATTCCATTACGATTTCACGTGCGCCGCAACTCTACGTGTACGTCTAGAAAGTATTCTCAAATAGGAAATAATAATAGGATTTGCACGTCCGATAAAACGCACCGACAACATGCCGTAAATCACGAGGAAACTGCCGAGATACCGCGACGCACTATCGTTACTATCATCTACTAATTCTTCTCACCCCGCCATACCACCTTGCACGAAATAATATATTTCGATCGAGACGACGTGAGAAATGCAGTCGACTTATCTTCACGTTAATTGTCTCACGGACGCAGCGCTAAAATGCATCAGCAACAACCTACCGAAGTGCCCACGCCGCCGGTACGTCCACTATTGCTCTAAAATGTCCGAAAACAACTTTTTCAGAGACCACTGTAGCGAGTGGTTTATTGCGAAAAGACAAGGGGAATTACCATTCACTATTATCTCGGGCGAACGAGAGGATCTTGTACATAAAAATGTGTACAGAAAAAAAAGTGAACGTTTGACAGAATAAGTTTCTTAAGACTCGTTTAATGTAACATCTATACAAGTCAATTAATTTAATATTATTTCAGTATTAGTTTTGAAACGCGTTTCCGATCCGACATAAATGCAGAGGGCGATAAAGAAATTCACGACGAACGAAAATAACAGAATTCGTCCGCGCGGTGCGAAATTCCGATTCTTATTACTCGCTGCATTCGTTTTTCTTGTTCTTCCTTCAACGAACTATTTTAGGAGAACATTGCCGGGTTTTATTTATAGCGTTACATAGGTCGAAACATGTTTTATTTATAGCGTTACATAGGTCGTATCGATTCGGGAGAAGTGTGAAAATGATGAAGATGAATTACGAGCTTCGCGCGAAAGCGTTATTGCCACAATAAGAAAAGTTTAAGTATATACTCGATCAAGTTTAACGTCCATGCATTTGTGCATATCGTTTCATACAGAAGTTTCAATTTCAAAAAAATTGCTCAATATTAATTTTCGATAAATCTTGATGTTCTTCGCTTTCACGTTTCCATTCACGCGACACGTGGTCGCAGCGCGACTGACGCGCTCGTATCAAGGGATTTTAATCGAAATCACGATTTCCGGAAAACGATCATAAACTTGAAGACACGTGTGACACATTATCGCGACGTGTCAAATTGGAAATTGTAACGAAACACCATCATCGCTAACTCTGTTTGGTTTTACTTATTATCTGTAAATAATCTCGCGAAAGCGTCACACCGACATTGGTAGCGCGAAGAGAAATACACATTCTTACTTCTTACCACGAACAAAATGACGAAGCACCTACCGCTCGGAGTAAAACGTACCACTTTGGCAGACGTTCCTGAGATACAGAAATAACATCGTTTACACGAAAGACTCCACATTGAGAAGCACTAAAAATATTTCGCGTGGGCCGTGCGGCTCATTTAGAAAGAAATCAGCGATCTCATTCCGAGAGTTGTAGGTCAGAGCCTTGCGTAACGTAGTTGAAGACTCGCGTTCAAGGATACCCGGAAAATTTTCCGCCGTTATCATCCGGAAATCGTTAATTTGAATAATTGCGAAGAATGTTCAAATAACACAACGTCCAAGGCATATAAAGAAAGTTTCAAAAACGGAATTATCCTTTAGATCTCTTTTCAACATTCTCATTTGTATTGCTCGAATGATTTTTCATTAAACTGCACCGAATGGCACGTTAATTTATATAACATTGATAAAACAAATCTTTGTTCATGTGCAATTTTTGGTTACTTTGATGGAACTATTTTACATACTAAATTAATTTAATTAGAACTATTCAATGGCAATCACATGTAAAAATTGAATGGAAAACTGAGTACGATAAATGCATATTCATGTACAAGACGGTAGCTTTAAAAAGCTCGTATAATCAGCGTCTTATAGTCACAAGACTGAAAACAATTTATTTATAGATTAGTTAATAAATTTCAACGTCAAATCTTTGCAAAACAGAAATCGGTTAACCAAAGATTTCACAAGCAAACATTGTTTGCAACATGTCTCATCGAACTTGTATAATTGATTGAATGCCGAAGCGAAATTGAGTTATGCATGTCGCTGCTATTCCTGATGCTTCAGATCCGAGTAGAATACGGCAGTGATTGATTTTCGTAATCAGTGTTGAAGCTGAATTATATACGAACTGTGCATGGCTGCGACGCAACAATATATTTTGTGTTGCGAAACCCCTAGTTTGTAAGGCCGATTAGCGTTTCATCGCGTGACGAAGATTGCAATGATATAGTCACATAGTTGGAACGAAACATATTTCTTTTTCCTGATTAATCGGCAGAAGAGTGGATTTGTAAGAATCGAACGCGGGCACGCGTTATACAAAGCACAAATATTATCTACATTTTGTTCGAAAAAACATTAGCGTTCTATAAGAATGATGGCATATTGTGTTTGACGTAAATTTCTCTTATCTTTTATTTTCGTATCATCTATGCCTTTTATTTTATTATTAAAGACCTAGGAAGAACAACTGAGACAAGATAATCGATATGAAACCTACATTCAATGTTATATATACGAATCTTATAATTCTTGTTTTTATTTCTCAAGAGTAGAAAACTCAAATAAAATGACTCCGAGTGATCACAGTCTTTATCGTAGTTCGAAATAGTTAAATTAAAAAAATCGACGGCTAAGAGTTGGCTTGTGTATATATATACTGCAAATGTTCAGTTGGTCGATATTTAATTGATAATTTTTTTTTAATATCAATTAGTTCAAAGACCTGTATTACGTTTGGTGAAATCACAACTGAGGAAATCTCAACTAATATTTGACACGGAAGCGGTTCACAACGGAATATCTCTCGGTCAACAGTCGTCAGAGTCGAGTGACCGTACCGTAGTTGATTTAATCGATCGACCATGTCGTGACGGAAATTATGTCCCGCGCGAATGCGTGGGACAATGAAACGTATGTCTGAAAAGGTCATGTATATATTATTACTGCCCTTAGTGAACTACTTTCGTCTTTGAAAGACAGATCGAATGTTGTTACTCTTGTAAAGATAGAATATCGTTTTTCGATATATTTTATTGGTTAACGAGATTCCTTCAAATTTTTTCGCAACTAATTAAACGTAACAATAAGATCAAGCATTTAATCCTAAATTCATTTAATCCTAAATTGACAAAAGAATTGTTTTTAAGAAGGCATCATTATACAAAATATTTTATTATTCTTTTAATCAGAAATGTGGGTATATCACTGCAATATAAATGTCAAGTGTTTTCTTAAATTTAATATTCTTGACTTCAATCAATCAAGCCTTAATTAAAAATTTTGTTTTCTAAATATGGCCGGCAAATTCTTTCGTAAGCAATTTTATAATTTATGTAAATAAGTTTTCAATAAGATGCGTTAGCATCTATTATGTCACACTATAAAATGAATATAATTCGTTAATTTTGTTCATTTACTCTTATTATATTTATTAATAATTCATTATATTTATTCTTAAGTTTATTTATTAGAAATTTCTATAATAACTTTGTATACGGTGGGTAAGATATTCTGAAAATGAGGTATTTTTATTAGATAACGAATTATGATTATATATGATTGCAATCTAAGATTCATCGTAGATTAATAGATTTAATAACCCTCGGTTATCTAATATTTTTCTTAGTAAATTTAAATTGTTCATTACTGCTGTTATGATACTAATAATCTTCGGACAAAAAAATAGGAATTACGAATAAAAGTAGAAGTTTTAATATATTTATCTTTATTATAACAAAAGTTCGATAAAGCATGAAAAATGGTGATAATCAATTGGATTAGAGAACCGTAATTCCGAGTCTAAGGTCAAGAGCACTTCATTAAACTTGATACACTGTTCTAGCATAACTAGATTACAAAACCCAGATTCTAGATTTACGGATTACGGATTACGGATTTTTGGAATTCCATTTGAGATATTCATTTTTTTTTAACAAAAGACTTAACAAAAAAAAAAGACATAACATAGTTCACTAAAAGAGTAATATTATTTAGTCTTTATATTTGTTGAACAGTTATATTTAAATCATATTTCTCATTACAATTTTAATTTAAATAAGATATCTTACTAAAAAAAATATGACAATTTGGGAACCCCAACAGTTTTGTATCGAGAACGCTATGCGCTCAATGCGAGATTGTGTCGATTGATTCTTTAAAAGATATTCTGAAAAATGCGATATTACGAACTATCGAACCTACGTAATTACAGGCGACACATGAACCATAATTTGAATTGATAAATGAAACATACCAGAACTTTTTTGTATCTAACAAATCGAACTCCAAAGAGCAAGCTGACAATATTACGTCAAACGCTCGGTTTTCCTTCGTCAGAGTTCATGTCCTATGTGTATGAACTCTACTTCGCATGTAAGAGGCACGTGATGACCGCGGGATAAACAGACGATTTTTCGACACACAATAATTATACAAATATAATGTGGAGCATCATATCACGTGTCCATACAAAGGATGATCTGTGCTCCTGGATAGGAGTTCGCCTCTAGGACAACTTTTATATTCGTCCGACTGTGTATGTATGTATGTGTGTATACGATGCAATGTTCCGCTTCAACGTTCAGCCGAGAAGAACGCCGTAAAATTTAATAACGCCTTCTTTTCAATAGAAGGGGCACAATTCAGGTATCTATTTAATATTTTTATGGCACCGATTTATTCTCAGTATTATACCGCCGATAGAACACGCTAAAACGAGATATTGCTAGAATTTACACATTGAAAGTTCGAGGGAAGGCGAAGAAGATCTACGATTCTGATTGTGAGTTAACGTGCTCCTTTACTTGATACGAGTATAATTATAAATATAGAAATAATAAAAAAAAAAGAGAGAAAAATAGAACGAGAAAAAAGAAGATTGTAAAAACGTGGAAAATATCGGTTAACTTTATAATTATTTATATTTTTAAGATGCGCATATTCGATGTAAACAACACCTGCAAAATGGCTTAAGTGCTAGATTTAAATCGTGTCCACGAATGTAACTTGCCTATCGTTGGATCGAATTCTAAAAATTCAGAATTATCATTATTTCGTTATTGTTCACTTTTATCTGGGTTGAAGATATTTTTCTAGGAAAATAAAAGTTTGAATCGCGTGCTAGACATGTCGGAGAGAGATAAGTATACAAAAACAAAAGATAAATAAGATTATACATACACGAATGTCAAAAATATTTGATTAATTCGCAAAAGCGTTACACTCGTTATTTTCGAAACCGCCAGTTTTTCGGCTGAATGTTCAACTATTTGCTAAAATTTGGTTGTTGTGAGATTTTGGCTTTAGGACTCAAGTGGACAACCCTCTTATCACGTAACGGTTTGCGTCAAGAAACATTCGCGAAAGCTGCTCGTTAGTAATGGAGTTCATGACGGGTTATCAGTCAGGGGTAAAAATGTCATCTAATCTCCGACTGGACATCATCGGGCATTGCTCGGTTCTCTGTCGCTAGCTTTTCGATCATTGGTTCATTCGATAATCACACTTTTTTTTTCCTTTTGTTCTCGCTCTCGCTCGCTCTGCCACCCTGCAGGCGTTACTCGCTCCACTTTTTTCTCCCCGGCTCCCTCTCTACTAGCGTATTTTCACCGCGATTCTTGATAAAGCGATTGTTGAAGACAGTATAAATAGTCCAACTTTAATGCTTCATAGGGATGTGTTTCGAAGGGTCGAGTGAACAGCTAAGCGAATAAACGGACGTGCGTTCTTCGGAGATTGGTAACGCGGTTTTGCTCGTCTTATTTGGTATTCGCGTCTTTCTTGCAATTTTCATATCTTCTTATCATTTTACATCGAGTGATCTTGGTGTACACACTCGTGGATACAGTCTATCATTCACGCGGATTTCACATCTGTTAGCAAAAGTCTTCTCACGAAAGTAATTGGTGATTTTGAAGATTTCTAAAAGTGATTTTTTCGTGTTAATTAAGCAAATGTGTTGTGAAAGACGAAACGTTTTAGAAGCACGAAAATTATAAAAGAGACTAAAAGTAAAATATAATTTCAAAACATTCTCGGTATTCGAAAATACATATATGTTAAAAAAAATCTGAAATGTTCTGATATTTAAAAGAAATATAGGTCATTTTTTATAATAACACTTGAATTAAATCTGACGAATCATTTATATAAAGCAATTATTACGTTGTTCAATATTTTTTTATAATTATACTATTATCTTATTTCAATAATCAAATTTTCCGAAAAACAAAGAGGAGAAACAAAACGAAAAAAGCAAATTTTTATTTCAATTTTTTCACGTTATATTCGACAGTGAACTTTAAGAGAACTCTTTCATCAAACTGAAATAGACGTATTTTTTAATTTTCCTATCATTTTTAAAGTTATGCGTAGTGTGTGTTCCGAATTTATGTTCATTATTACTGTAATCTGTTTACGCGTAGAGCTTTATCGCGAAGAGGAACAGTCGAAGTCTGGTAATGTCCAGTTCAGCTCCTCTCTTGCGGTTATCTCCGGTTTCAACTTGCACATTTTTGTTCATTCTTATAAAAGACCTCCAAAATATTTCTTATCAAGATTTAAAAAATAAGTAGAAAAATCTTATGTTTCGCGATTAACAACAACTCTGTTGAAATTGTATTTTTTTTTGCAATAAACAAAACGGTGTTTATGTATCAACGATGTATCAACGACCATTTAAAATTCTATTGCTGCACTTTCTTCTGAAAAAAATTCTGTCCACGAGAAACAATATTTATTTCCGTTTGAACTATGATTACTATCTTATTGTCGTGATTTTGAAAGTGTATAATTCATCAAATATGTCGTTAAAACGAATCATAATTCTATATTTCAGGAGCGCAGCGCTTTGGCCAAATACCCGAGGGTATCCCCGGCCGACAGATCTTCGCCGACCAGTTCTGGGTCCACCCTAGACTGCTCGTCGAATGCCACCCTCGTGACGAACACCAGTCCTTTCAACAGCCAGACTGCCCTTATCACCGAGAAGGGATACTTCTCCGGCAAGGGATCCAATCATTATTATGCCGAAAACTTAAGGAACAATCATCAAAAGACCCTAAACAAGTCGCGGATCTACGATCCGCTCAGCAAAGACAAGGACGTCGATTACAAGCAGCTAGATCCATTGTTACCGAGCGAGCAAAGTACAAGTATCAACATCCTCCCCATGGATTCCCAGGTGAAATTACCGAAGGACTCGCAGGAGCCCATCCGACTGCCGACTTCGGAGTTCCAGAAGGAACCCAAGCCGTCCTGGATGCGGTATGCCGCCCAGGTAAGTTTCAATATATTTTTTCCATGGATATATATAGGATTGATACTAAATTTTTCCAACAATTTGAAATCAATTAAAAATACAAAGATCTTTCTCTTTATTAATAAAAATTCGAAATATGAAATTCAATCGGCAAAGCAGAATATTATCAGTACGAACAACTTTAACGACAACAAAAAATTGCGAATCATTTCATTTTTAAAACGATTATTACGATATGCATCGATAGTTATCTCATAAGTAATATTTGCAAATATATGAAGAAACTACCTACGTGCTTCTTGCACGTGATCTCAGGGTTGCCTATAGGTAGGCGAATGTATTTCCACAAATACTTATTTCATAAATTATCCAATGCGGTTAAGTTGCGGTTAGAATATAACACATTCAATTATCATGGATTATTCACGTTTATTAACTGAGAATTTTTCTTCCTTCTTTATTGCTGAGAGTCACGCTTTTGAGAAAAAAAAACTGCTTGATTTAAAGCGCGTACGGCCTACAGTAGTATGACCACACGTGCGGCCCGTCAGAAACCACGTCTCGTTGCGTCAACTTTCATTTACACGCTTCACGAAATTTGCAGTGTTATAGCATTCGTAAAAATTGTAGTATTCTTCTCTTTACATAACTCTTTATTCATATCGAATTTTTATATCGGTAAATGCACATTAAAGATAAATCTAACGTTAAAAAAACGGAACATTTTTTAAAAAATGTTTGTATAAAGTCGGAATAATTTTTCTAGTGAAATTAATAAAATATTCATACGCGAATGACATCATTTTTGCATTAAACATTTTGCTGTATTGTAATATATGCACGCAAATTAATCATTTCGCGCAGTCTGTTACGTGGTGGAAATGATCGGCGTAATAACAATTGTGCGAGAACAAGAGAAGACGGAACGGAAGGCAGGCGCAACCCTGTAATGTATATTGCAGCCTTGCATAACTTTCCTTGTAGTTGCCATTGCCATTGACATTCACAGCCATCATAGGCGCCGTAGGCGCTGCCAGAATTTCTCAATTGTAATTATATTATTTCGTATTATACGGAACATAAATTTATTTTTATTCACATGTACTAGGCACGTCATTAAAAATAGATGAAAACTTTATATGTAAAAGAAAGATGTGAAATTGCACGCTGCAATAATAATTCTCTAGCTATAATCAGATCTCGAGATATAGCCATTAAAGAAATAGTATTCCCTTTAATAATAAGAGCTTTATTAAATCAATTCCAAATATATCTTATTGCCGAATTCTGTGTGAAAAACAGATTATAATATATAAGTTTTGTATGTGGTAAAATTTATTTATTCATACTTAAATTTATGTATTTGTATAACTTATTTAATATTCATAATCAATCAAAAAGATGATGTGAAAAAATATCTAAGTTTAGCTTGAAAAAACAATGTTCTACGCCATGAAGCGAATGAGTATTTATCAAGCAAAAAATCAACCTTCATTACACGAACAATTGTATTCAAAATGCTAGATGTTCGAAGCAGATGTGAGGCTATAATTATTAGCTGCATTTACTGGGCTCTTTTGTTAGAACAATTTAATAACCTGTAATCAATGCATATCAGCATTAATCAATAATCAAACCGAAATAAAGTAACACTTTTAAATCCATACGTAAAATAAGCTATAAGACGAGTTATAAGAATAGAGTTAATTTCTTGTATATAGACAAGTTGATAAGATAGTAATAAACTCTAGCATAACAGAATGAAAACAGAAAAACAACGAATAATTCAGCTTATATCGATTAACGAATTGATAGCATGCGCCTAATAACTCTTGTATAACTAATAGTAAAGTAATCACTCTTTCTATTAAACGACGAGTTGTTTGAACGAATAATAAAATACTTAAGTCTTTATTGACACATGCACATGTTGAACGCACGAGTTATATTCCCATGGAGTTTCAAAAGTGCACCAGACAACACAGTTACGCAAAGACGTGCGCGAGCTTCCCTTTATCCCCCCGCTTGGGAATTGGAATCGCGCGCCGCATCGAAAACACAAAACGAGGCGCCTTTACAAATTGACGTATCTGCGATCATCCGATATACTCCGGGGAGTAGTATACGAAGTTCTCAACGACGTGGCTTGCGAGGGGAAGGGATGGCCGGCCCCCAGCATCGCTCTCTATATAAGATCACCCGGCGCGGTCCACAAGTGTCAATAGCTTGTATTATACTGTGACATCGAAAAGTTCCGCTCGCGATCAGTGCGCGATCGATATCCAGTTCGTTGATCGCCGATTAAGCCAAATCAATCCCGGAATCCCGATCGGAGATCTCTATCTAGAGCAGCCCCTCGTGCGCGCGCGAGTAACCTTCTCATCTCTCGTCCCGAACGCTCCGGATCCTCGGGAAGGGTCAAAGCTCTGTTATCCGATTTCTTCGACAACCGCGTTTATCAATGCTGCTTACAATCCCTCGAGAACTCGTGTTTCCGAGTTGCAGACTTTCGGAATTGATCGCTTCGACTCGGTGAAGCGGTAATTTTTCACGATTTGAATAAATTTCCCGAGCGGAACAAATCCGCTTATCCTATCGCGGGTGTACGAAATAATACGGAAGACTTCGACATTTCACTCCGATTCCGGTTTCTATCGTGGAACGCGATTGATGGTCTTCGCGTTGTAATTGAAGTACAGTGCTGTTTATCTCGTCGGACAAATTGGCTCCCCCGAAATCTCATTAGACGGAAGATCGCGAGATTGTAAGATAGCATCATAAGTTCAATTTATTTGTGATCATGAAGATTCTTTTGCGAGCGGATACTCATGTAAACATCGAGCTGCCGGTAAACGCACCGGCAGCAAAATGCACGATTACTCAGGTGAATTAAACCAAAAATTTTTTCTTCTTTAAATATTTTTCTGAATTTTTTTGGAGGATAAGAGATATTTCGCAAAAATTATAAAGTAAACGTGTGCTTTAAGGCAGAATATTAAACAAAATGTGTTGTAGATAACTAGATAGACAATGACTTCTCGTGTACGAAACGAGTAAAAAATACAATAATAGTATTATACACATACTGCAAATAATTATAAAGATTCATACGTAAAGATACAAAAATTATGAAGATGACAAGATATGTGAATGTTGCAATCTTTTCCGACGTAATTTTTGTGACGCAAACAGTGGCAATAAAACCAGACAATTGATCTAATATCAATGAAATTATTGCTCTTGATTCTTTAGTATTTCAAAATTGGTTCTATCTAAACAATAATTGTGTACAAAGAAAATGTACTCGATATTGATACACATCTGTACAACCTGTACATTAAAAAGATGCATAAAATATTCAATTTCGATTGTCGATCATGTGATCATTTCTCCTCCACGCAAAAGGTTTACGATTGTATTTATTCTGTGGATAATTTGCCTAACCGATTGAATTTACTCCGATTATATTTAGTAATCCCTTTGGGATTTAACAGAGCTTTTAATCTTACTAAGTGCGTCTAAGTGTGTCTAAAAAGTCAAAGCTCATTTTCAGACCTTCGTACATTTTTCATGCTCTTTGAAATTGTTTGCAGATATTGGCTGCGTTAACGGTGTCGTTGGGTTCGATGCTGGTTGGTTATTCGTCTTCCTACACATCGCCAGCGCTGGTATCCATGCGCGACAATAGCACCACGGGTTTCGAAGTCACCAAACAGATGGTGAGTCCAGCAATTAATTAATTTTTTTTATATAATCCAAACGTCCTTATCTCTCACGATGAGAATTTATTGTACAAAAAGACAAATCGCGCGTCTTATCGGGCATACACTTTGCATCCGTATATCTGTGCAGAAATTACCAAATTTTCAAAAGCTATGTGGGAAAACAAAATCTGCAACATTTTCATCAAAGTGCTTAGAATAAAGTCACGATCTCCAAACGCTCGAGGTGATGCGGAGGATTCGATTTTATCAGAAGTGGAAGATCGTGGGAAACGGACACGGTCCCTTGAACATCCACCGCCAATTATATTCATTATTCGTTTAGCGGTAGCGCAAAAATTACATATTCGTGACTCGTCGTATTTCCGCGGATTCAAGAGGTTTTTTTTCGAAATCACTTGTCATTTATCTGTATTCTAATCAGTGCTTATGTTCTTTATCTACGTGAACATTTTATTAAAAAAAAAAAAAAAAAAAAAAACTAGTTTTACCATTTATCTTATCGTTTGAAGCTACCAGGAGATACCAAATGAATATCGGACGTGCAATAGCGCGGCATTTCTGCACGTTTAAAGACATTTTAATTAAATTCACGATGTCAAGGAAAGATCCGACTCGGAATTGTTTATCGGCGACGCGTTGTAGATCAATACAAAGTGGAAGCCGAAGCTAAAGCGCCGATGACAAATGACGTAAACGCGTCACTTGTAAATTGCCGCGAGCTACGCGTGCGTATGAAAAGGTACGACCTTCGTTATTCAAAGGGTCAATGGGTAATTAAAAGGTTTAACCTCAAGTGCGTCATTGACGTCTGGTCAGGGGCACGATGACCTGATTGCGATCTTATTGGTGAAGGAGCCGTTGTGCCCCACTGGCCGCAAACGCGATTGGTTATTTTGCCGGACACGCCGACGCTGTCGTAAGACCTCAACGTCGTGACGATGTCGGAAATTGATTCCAGATATGTATGCGAGCGTGAATAAGACGCTTCCGCACTTAGCATTCGAGCCTTAGACGAGCCGTGATGTATCTCGGGAAGCTTCGCGTTAACATAATTCAGAGCGAAAGGGAACAAAATTATTACATTTTTTGCTAAAATATAATAAAATAAAATCATATATATTATTATATTTAAAAATTATCATTTTTTCATCAAATTATTCTTTTATATTAAAATTATTCTAAGTAAAATGTTTTAATAGAAACAATAATATTTTACGATATATTGTGAAAAATATTAAGATTTGAATATTTTTAATTTTCTTTTTTTCATTGAACTAAATAAATAATTCAAGCGTACAAGATATTTTAATAATTCAGTTTGAGAAAGTTTCGTTAAAATCCATTGTACTAAAAACTGTCGACTATCTCTTATACCGATTCTTTTGTAACACCAATTATTACGATAATTATTTTGCGCTTAATTTCAATGACTCGAATTGTTATAAAGATTTCGTAACTCGTTTCTGCGCTATGGTAGCTTAATTAAAACGCGCGATCACGAATGAGCAACCAAAATGATCGATGGTCGCCCTTCGCAATTGTCTTCCTTGACATTTTGCGGCTTCCCGACCTTATTTGTATTCGAAGGACTTGTGATGAATAAAACTATGTCAGTATCGCTTTGGTATAGAGGATTGTTATTCGGACGATGAATTTAAATCGAGAATTGTAGATACGTGCCGCATAATATACAATCGACCTAAATTTTTTCCAATCCTATCCCGAGTCACTTCTGTATATAATCGTAATTTTAACAATTATCGACTACACACGGCATACTTTACATTAAAAAAAATTTAATTATTAAAAGTTCAAGATATATTTAAAATTTATTACATTTCTGCATTGCTCGCATATGTGTAGAATGTTGTGCAGTCAATTTTTAATTGAACCTTAACAGATATTCAATTAATTATAATTGCAATTAGAAACTCTCTTGCAATAGACGATGTCATAACAAACTCTTTCCAAAAATCGATTGGAGTTTTATGGATTATATGATTACGTTCCAAATTTTATGTTACAGAGCATGTGGATTGGGTCACTTATGCCATTGAGTGCACTTGTCGGTGGCATTGCTGGAGGGCCGCTCATTGAATATATAGGAAGGAAAAAGACGATACTTGCTACAGCGTTCCCATTTTTCGCAGGTAAGATTATTGAGAATGTCCGGCGCAAGAAAACCTTTATGTAATGAGATATATATATACGTAAGATATTATGAGTGAGTAACGAGTAACGTTATATAAGCCCTATCACATTTCCCATCAAATTATTTAAATTGGTTATACATAGATTATACACCTCTCATCCCGAATTCTTGCATTGCACGTAAATATTAAATCGTTATTAAATATTTAATTAAATATTAAATGTTTATGATAACGTAATATTTATTACAGCGTGGATCTTAATTGCGATGGCTCAGAATATCTCGATGGTATTGGCTGGACGCGCGTTATGCGGCTTCGCTGTAGGAGTTGCTTCATTGGCATTGCCTGTGTATTTGGGCGAAACGATACAGGCAGAAGTGCGCGGTACTCTCGGTTTAATGCCCACCGCTTTTGGTAATACTGGTAAGTAAAACGGAAGACTTTTAATCCTATCGTTAATTTAAACGTGTGCATGATCGCTGTTAAAACTTCTGCCTAATATCTAAATTTGATATCTATTTTGTCATAGAATTAAAAGCTTCGAAATTTATTTACACGCGTTTCTTAAAAATGTTTTCATCAATAAATATGCTATTTGTTTCTCTCAACTTATATTTGTATATTACGTCCCACAATCTTATAAAAGATTCATATTCGATGCGCAGGAATATTACTATGCTTCGTGGCGGGCATGTATACGAATTGGAGAAATCTGGCGCTGATAGGAGCGAGTTTACCGCTGCCATTCTTGATTTTGATGTTCGTAATTCCCGAAACGCCAAGATGGTACATCTCGAAGGGAAAAACAAAGATGTCTCGCAAGTCTCTTCAGTGGCTGCGCGGTAAAGATACTGATATAACGGACGAACTGACGCTGATCGAGAAATTACATCAGGAATACCTCGACAGCGAGGAAAACGATCCTCAGGGCACGATCTCGGAGTTGTTGAAGAGCAAGCACCTCGTACCCCTGCTCATTTCTTTGGGGTTGATGTTATTCCAACAAATGTCCGGCATCAATGCCGTAATATTCTATACGGTGCAGATCTTCCAGGTACGACGACTTCTTCTACTGATTCGCGATATTTAATAACTTTTAATACAATTCTCAATCAAATCACGAAAATGAAATAACGATAAAATTTCTAAATTTGGAAAGATCAGCAAAATGCTCAACGAATGACGTTTTCTTTTCAGGACGCTGGTAGCACAATCGACGAGAATATCTCGACCATAATCATCGGCATCGTTAACTTCATATCCACCTTCATCGCCGCGGCCGTGATCGACAAGCTGGGCAGGAAGATGCTGCTGTACATAAGCGCTGTGCTGATGGCCCTGACCCTCTTCTCTCTCGGCGGATTCTTCTACGTGAAATCAGCGGGCATGGACGTGACGGCCTTCGGCTGGTTGCCGCTGGTCAGTCTAATCGTGTATGTAGTAGGCTTCTCGCTGGGCTTCGGTCCCATTCCTTGGCTGATGATGGGCGAGATCCTGCCCGCCAAGATCCGCGGCTCGGCCGCGAGTATCGCGACTAGCTTCAACTGGCTGTGCACCTTCATCGTCACGAAGACCTTCGAGGACGTTATACAAATAATCGGCGCGCACGGTACCTTCTGGATGTTCGGCGTCATCGTCATAGTGGGCCTTGTTTTCGTGATCGTCAGCGTGCCGGAAACCCGCGGCAGGTCGCTCGAGGAGATCGAGAAGAAGTTTACAGGCCCGACTAGACGGATGAGCGCGGTCGCCAATATGAAACCGACGCCGATGTCGTGCTAGCTGCCGAACTTCCGATCGCGGCTCGCGTCGACAAAGAAGCTCGTTCGGGCAAGAAATAGGACTCTTTACGGTGTCCTAAGGGAAAGATTCCCTTACAGGTATCCTTTCCCTTAAAGGGAAGTCAGGTTCGAAGGTTATACTTCTCTCTATGTAAAGAGAAGCTGTTCGTCCTCCTTGGCTTTTACTTGCTCTTATTTTCTTGGGCTTGATTTCGCAAAGTCTGTTATAATAGAGTTGAGTTTCGGGCGATTCGGAGATAAAGAACGGAAATCTAAATGGTAGATCTGAATAGTAGAAATACACGGACAAAAAGCGCTTCTCAAAAGATTCACATTTCTATAAATGAATTGAAGAGGCAATTGGGAGAAGAATTCCATCGATCAACCGATTCAGCGTAATAGTAATCTCTTAATCTTTTAATCTCTTAATCTCTTAAAAGTTTGAGAAAATCGATTTAAAAAACAATTGTCCAAGACAATTCCTCGACTGCACTTCCAAATTGCTAATTTTACGATACAGAAAAAAATATACTGTCTTCGATAATTCGCTTCTTCAATTAGCTCCGTAAAACGTGTCGTCGACAGATTTCGCTTTGACTCGATTCATGCTCAGTGCAAGGATTATAGCTAGTGAGTTAGTGCCAATCTTGTCGAGTATCCAAATCGCGAGGCCAATTAATTGGCTTCGTGGGATGTAAAGGTGTTACGCTTTCCCATCGTGGAAATGGCGCGATATGTGACTATCAGCTGTTGACTAGGTGTGTAGTTGCAATTGTTTTTATTACTTCCGACAGTCCTGCCTCAAGGGCCTACCTCAAGTTGATGCTGCTCTATTATAGAATATAGCAGATAATACTGTCGTTACAGATGTACGCGTAGGTCAACGCTAGTCGCACGCGCGCGCGTTCCTTTTTTCTTATAGCGCACGTGAAACGACGCAATTTGCGTGGGGCTGTGGTACCGCATAGTTCTATGCGATACAATTAATCACCATGTGCACCTTGAACTTGAGAAGCACGCGTAATATGTATGTACTTATATATATTTATATACATATATAGATATATGTATATGTTATACGCCGACCAAGAAGCCGGTCTTTCGAACAGGGGCGAATTTCCCACGCGACAATAAATGTTAAGACCATGCAACCGCATTGTCATCTAGTTGTAAATTGTAAATAGACTTGCGCCGTAGTGATATTATGTCCGTCGTTGTTAATTTCCATCGTGACTAGATAATTATTTTTCTATTGCCTCCTTCTTTTCAAACATAAATTTAGAGAGGGACAGAAGAGAACAATTGAACTATGATTGTAGTAAATCAACGTTGAAGAACTGAAGGGACGATATGATTCCAGCTCATGATCGTGTATTATCGTAATCTTCGTATTAAACAAATGATGCTTGGTATCGAACAGCTGTATCAATGCAGGATGTGATTTTAAAGGTACGTACGAGTCAGACGATAATTTAAGCGTTATGATATATGACAGATATATATTTTTATTCTCTAAAGCGAGAGGGATTAGGAAAAGTCGGAGCGTAGTTAAAGTTGAGTGTAAAATCGAGATAAAGTTCTTAGGAACGTAAGAATAGCGTTGGAGGAAAACCTCAGACAAATCTAAGTTAGACGAATCGCCTGTGTTCGAAAGTTAGGGTAAAACTGTGTCGGGCATCTGATGAGTGTCCTCGGTCGAGTAATTTAATGGAGGGACAATTTGTTGACATATCGTTGTATGACAGATATTACAAAAAAATTGTAATTTTGTATATTTTATTTAAATTATATATTTATATTTTTTTATCGACGATTTATCACGTATGAGAGATTATAAAGGAAATTTTATATACATATATATATTAAAACTCTACATAGTTTTTACAATGAAAGATTAAAAAATTGAAATAAATAAAAATTTATTTTATTTTTAGAGGACGTATGAGAAAATGATTTAAAACGTTTAAAGGACATCGGCATTAGTATCTCGCAATGTCTTTTAAATGTTTGCATTACCTGTATGAAATATAATGTTTAATACGTTAACATGTAAATTATATTTTTATCGTTTATTTCGATTCACATGCATGCGACGGGGTGCACTCAACAGCGTGTTTGGCACGGCTAATTAAATGCATATCATAATCGACAATTGACGTTAGATAACGTTAAAATTGCGAGTACCCGTTTTTTTATAAGTTTATCAGAGTGTGCTTGTAGTTGCGTGCGTCCGAGTCGAAGGATTCTGTTAGTAGCGAATCTCATTTGTATAGATAGAAGTGTAAGAATGACAAAACGTCACGCGAAACATTTCTCGTAGTTTCTTTTCTCGCTCATATGTTAAATAGTGTCACGGTAGACATTACAGTGTACGAAGTCTCGTGTTTTGACATTCGCGCCTGAAAGTACCGCACGAACAAAATCCACAGCGAAGTTTCATTTTTAAAATAATGAAAATACTGCTCGAACAAAAGATCATTCCTTTGGGATTGTGCAAGGTTCAATGTACGACTCACTCCAATATCATATAAAGCAATAACTGCACAATATCTTGTTTTATATGAGAATTGAGTATGTTATTACTCTCCTTCGTAATACAATGACCAATCACATTCTTTCTGCATTTCTTCGTTTCTCATATTTACTTGTTTATATTTGTTGCTATTATAAGTAATACCTGCCGCTTATTCATAAGCTATTTACCAAAGTACAATGAAGATGGCGGAATATTTTTGATAATTTAATACTCATGTTAAGTTTACGATCTGTAAGTTATTATGTGGTATAATTTAAGATTATCTATACATAAAATGATACGTTTATGTAAAATTGTTGTTTTAATTATTTACCCCCTCCTTTCGATATTATTACAAATTATTAACAATACTATTTAATTTTTAGATAGACATGTGGAATTGCAAATACTAATTAAGTAAGAACAGATTTGGAAAATTCTAATGTTACATAACATACAGTATATGTAACATGTACAAATCAAAATACAGTAGAGAAGTTTTCGAGAAACTAAATCTAAGTAAAAATTAATTTTCGTTTTAATCAGTAATTTTTTAAATATGAAGATCGATTCTTTACAAGCAATTACGATAATGAAACCTGTTCAGGTTTAAGATAGTGCTAATTACTAAGGCAAAGATATTATATCTTTGCCTCAGATGTTTACTCTACAATGTATACGATGTATGTACCTTCATATTATACATTGTATACATATTATTATAAAGCGACATATATAATCTATTAAAAGTATACATAAAATAAATATAGATATATATATATATATGTATATATGTATGTATGAAAATACTGATTATGAATTTGTGTACGTAGCAATATATGATCATTAACAATTGTGATTATATAATTTATGATCAGATGTTTGCTTAATCGTAGCGTATAGTTAGTCAATACTGTAAGTATATATTTCAAAAGTGTGTTTTAAAGTTTCTCTATCAAAAGATATGAGTGAAAAATTGATCTAGCTTTTGCAATTCTACTTAGGCTGCGGTCGACTTAACGCTACAAATGCTTCAAAGTCAACCGCAGCCTTTAGCATATATTGCCTTCATTTCTTTTATTTTGAAATTAGGTTCCTTGTAGTCTGCTTTTATCTTTCCCCAAATGTTTGTTGCATTGTCACTAACAAAAACGTGTACGTAAATGTATAAATATGTGTTATTGTCCGCTTTGTATTGCTCATACTGTTTCGGGTCTGTGGGTTTGCTAAGCCTAAATAACTGTATGGATCATCCCTGCAGAAATTTTTAAAGTAAAAATATCATGATTCTTATCACTCAATTTTTCATGATAGTTTCCGCAGCAATGTCTCGATCGAAACTTTGAAACTCTGTATACCACCAGTAAAAATATAAAGCTGTTTAATTCAAATCTTTTCAGACAGACTTTCGTTCTAAAAGAGACTTGTTAAATTGCAATTCTTCAAGTTCTAGATGCGCTGTTCATATCACACGGTCAATCAGTCAATCGCAAGTGTTATATCAGCATAAGTTTAAATATCATCGTAACTGATAAATAACTGTTATTAATCCTATGTAGGAAAAGCGTAATGGAAACATAACCAAAACATAGCTCACCCATAACCTGAACTCGGCAAATAGCACAGGTATCACACTCCACGTCCCAGCTCCACATGGCCACAGCGTTCCATTTCTTCAGGGTGAACATTTTATCGTTCTTCTGGTTGTCGCCGTCGATCCGGTCACCCGCATCCTGCTCAGAATCGCCCATCGTTTGAGGTTAAAAACACCAGCGGAACGCAGAGCAAAGCGGAGGTCAACGTAATTCGAAGAGCGAGACTACGAGCAGAGAGAAACCTGAGAGCGGCCATCCCGGCCTTTTTCTGAGACCGATATTTGGCCTAGCATTAGCGCCACCGTGGATGTAGAACTACATAGCCACATCTACTTTCCGACACAGTCGATAAATCGCTTTTTGGTGTGTGCCCGTGCTACATCCACTTTTCGACACTGTCGATCAATCGCGTTTTGCATGGTGTGTATCCATGCTACATCCACTTTTTGACCACTGTCGTCGAACGATAAATCACTTTTTGTACTTTGTTCAAATACATAAGCTGTACGTGATCTATAATTTGTGGATGTTTTATTAGCAAATTTTATTAATAAAATAAATATATATTATATGCATTTGAACTTTTAT
>VBVQ01001216.1:0-38524 GCA_011636635.1 Tetramorium simillimum
TCCCCCTCTCGTCCCTGCCCCCTTCCTCTCTCCGCCAGCTCCGCGCGAGTCAAGGGCGTCGACCGACGGGGGCGAGAGCGCGCGCTCCGCCGTCTCTCGCCGGAGTTTGTGGGTTACGAAGAAGAGAATCTGTATCTCCCTTTCCGTCGCGCGGCTCCGCTCCACCTCCTCCTCCTCCTCCTCCTCCTCTTGCCGAGGACCGTTAAAAAGGATTCAATCTACCACTCGCGGCGACCGTCTACGGGGCCGGGGCGCGTCTCCGCTCCTTTCCCGCGCTTCGTATCTCGCGGTGTTACGCGGCCCGTTCGTAAATCTCGATCTCACGAATATCGAATAATGTCCGTCAAATCTCCCCGACGGCCGTGTACCTTTCCGTATTTCCATCGACACTCTCGCGCCGGTGATCCGTTTTAACGGTCGTCGAGAGTGCAAAGTTGAGACTTTAATCGCCGAGTCGAGATCGCGTGTAAACATCGCGCCGATAAATCGTTAATTACACTCGATTTAAATCGTAGCGTTAGCGCCGGTCTATAACCTTGCTTTAAGAAAATGTTTTAGCTCTAAACCGTAAACTGTTAACCACGCACAGTCGATTACTCTGCTCACATTCGATAAAACATTTTCTTAAAGCAAGGTTATAGATCAGCGCTTGTATCGCTCTTAAAATTCGACGCGCGGACCGCGTTTGTCCGCGTCGCGCTTCGGGATTCTGCTTGGCGGCGATTTTCAATCGACGCGACCAATGAGAGACTCGACCGGCGCGCGCGTTATTAACACATATTCGCAGTCTCTCGCGCGCGACAAGTTTCGAAAACTCTTTAGCGACACCCCTGCTTTTCGCGTTGCGCTCGTCGCTCTCGTAGCGCCGCGCGCGCGGCATCCTCCTTCCCTCGCTCTCATGCTACGGATATACCTCGTGCTCTCCGTCGCGCCGACGCGTTTCTTAATCTTTCGCTCTCTCCGGTCGGTCGGTCGGTCGGTCGGTTGGTCCCTCGTGTCGTCTCGCTCTCGCCCGCACCGCTCGCTCGCACCCTCGCAATCCCGCAGGCCGAGCGGTATAGCGGGAATGCCGAATGTCGGACTGTGGGTGCAGGCTACGTGTGTGGGTGTGCATGTATATATACGTGTACACGCGGGCGCGTGTGCTGCGACAGAGACGGCGCGCGCGAGTCAAAGTGGCGGAGAGCGCCGGACAACACGAGTCAACCGGCAACGTAAGTAGAGAGCTCGGCGTGGGTGTAACCGCCGCGAGCGCGTGGGCGAGGGAGCGAAGGGAGACGCGCGAGCGAGTGGTTGTGTATAAAGCTCGCGCTTACGTACACACGTCGCTCTCGTGTGGCGCTCATCATATTACACACCGTTCATGCATCGCGTCCGCCGCCGCGCTGCTTTGAGGAGAGATGAATCCTCGATTCGGTTAAACGCCCGCCAACCGGGGGATGCTCTAAATCAGGGCTGTCTACCTGAGCACACGTACACGCGGGTGCGCCCGCGCGCGCGCGCGCACATACATACGTACGTACGTACGTACAGCCCGGCTTTTCGAAATTCCAATACTCCGCTCTCGCCGTGCGAGCGGGAGAGAGATGAGAGCGGGAGCGACGTCGACTATTGCACCGATGCGTTTTCCTGCGCATCTCGTCGCGAGATGTATGTCTTCCTCGCCGGCGTGATCGATCATGAATAGAAATCGACGGGATACGATGCCGCGATGTTGCATCATGTTTCGCTCCGAGACGGGATAATGGAATCAGAGATATTGAAATTTTGCAAAAACCAAACGCTTTACCGCCTTCGTTTTGCGTGTAAAAAGATCGGGCTGTGCACTGTTGAACTCGTAATCTCAAATTATACTCAATCTGAGTCATTTTTAACTATTCCATAGGTCGCCACTGCTCCTACTCAAGATTTCATTAATTTTGAAAGTTAAATTAGATAAATTAACAATATATTGAGTACTACTTACTCAATACACGGAAACAAATAAGTTTATTAAATTTTATCTAACTAGTTATCGATTTTTGGATAGGGCCATTTTCAGACTGTTATTCTTATACAGAATTTTAATAACTCTATGACTTCGTTTCAGTATTTTCAAGATGTCTAGAATTTTTTTACAAAGAAATACATAAAACTGTTTAGAAATTATGCCCTACCCAAAAATGAATGATTGATCAGAAAAATTAATGTAATGAACTTAATTTTTTCCGTCTATGTCGCTAATTTTTATCTCATTGTTTTAATAAAATTAACCGAATATTGAGTAGAAGCAGTGGCAACCCATAGGAGTTTACAGTGTAAATTAGTCGAGAAAGTCGCGGTCGTTTGAGAATCTTCTGAAAATATTCCGTGAGATAAAAATTACCTAATATCACTTAAGGATGTTCTGGCGCTAACATTATTACATTGAAAATACCGTAAAACTTTTATAGATTGTTTCCATTTGTTATCTGAACACGTAGTTAAAACCTGAAGCCGATCCTCTAACAGCTAACTGGTTCACGAGTTATTGTACTTCTAATTTTACATGCGTTCTTATAGAAAAACAGCATTAGTCTCTTTATATAAATAAAATAATAAAGAAGCAACATTCTGCCAATATTCTGAAACTTGATTTCTAAGTAAATCAAATATTGAGTAACGTTTCTAAAAAAAGTTTAAATAGATTCACAATCTCATTACCGAGTTTATTGATAAAAATACAATGCAAAGTTTTGAATAAAGATTAGTGTACATGTCAAGTGCCGAAACGTGACAAATATCATATATTTGTGGTGCCAAATGTCATATTAAATGACATTGTTTAGGACATTTACATGATATGCGCACATTTAATGCATATTCTTAAAAGCATGGAATTTTATCAATTTCATATTGAAGTAACTTTTGACCAACAATAAGATTGTATAGCCAGAACATCCTTAAATGCGGTTCATCAGCTACGGCAACAAAATAAACAAAGTTGAAAAAAAGGAAGCTGTTTGGAGTTATTCCGAGGAATTACGTAATGATACATTTAAAATGCGGCTCGTAAGACGATAACAAAATAAACGTTGACGCGCCAGGAAAACGTCGCTAGAAAATGTAAATAAGCGCGAGGTTTATTGGCAAGTGTTCCGACGTATATCGGACGCGGCGTTTCCAAGCGGCGATTTATCATTACGATTCGCGCAGAATTTCAGCAGCGCGAGAGAGGCTACCCTCCCGTTGTACTTCCGCCACAATTCCCTGTTTACGCGTAGAAAATTAATTCCGTTCCATAAAACGCGTATATACTTTCGATGCATTTTGTATATCCGTTTACGCAACACGAAATGGATTCGTATAAAATTTTTAAATCCCATATAAAGTTACGTAATGGGGACGGCCTAAGCGACGTTCGCGCGCGCGACCGAACGGATTTCGAGATCGCCGTGTTCATTTCGGCGTGTTTTGCGATTATCGCGATATTTACGCTCGATAGAAGGAGAGAGAGAGTGAGAGAGAGAGAGAGCGGCTGATTATCGAGCGAGGAACCGGCGAATCCGGGACCGGAACGATCGCTAATCCGCGCATACACGATCCGTCCGTCGTTGACTTGTCGTCGCTCGACCTCGGTCAACGTCGGCGACGACGTAATTTGCGAGAACGTGGTCGCCCGGTAGAGAGAGGCGTAGGATCGGTTCGACATCCGCCCTCCGCCGTGGCGGCCGCAAGCCGCAAAACCGTCCGTGCACTTTTCATCGGCGCACACGCGCGTTCATTATCCGCACACATGCACGTAATTGACCGAACGGTATTCACGGCCACGCCAAGTACGCAAGTGCGTATGTGCGCGCGCGAAGGGCGAGCGTGTGGGGGAGTCACTTCGAGAGAGAGAGAGAGAGAGAGAGAGAGAGAGAACGCGCGGCCGTAAACACAATTGGAAATCTTTAGTGGATACACTGCCGCAACGGTCGCGAGGGGTGACGGAGTCACGGGAGCGATGGCGTGAGCGAGGAGATTTATTTTGTCGTGGGAACCCCTTTCTTGAGGGTCCCCGCGGCGAGCGTGTGTACGCAACGCACACGTGTACGTGAGGAGGAGGAAAAAAAAAGTACGGTCTTTTAAAATACGGGGACCCGCATCGGACCCGGATCGACGGCGGCGATTTGCGTATACGCTGACAAAATTCACATTTTTCCCCGCCGGCGGTTGACGTCCGCGCGCGACGCGCGTTGCACGTGCACACTTTGAGATTTCCGGTATACCTACCTGGCGTTTCCGCGCTGGAAAAACAAGTCGCGTAACACGCCGCGGATCGATAGAGGGAATTAATTGACTCGTCGAGGTGACGTTTCCTCTTCGCGTGGCGACGCGCCCAACAATCCCGCCTCGCGATTTGCATGATTCTCGCACGTAAGCGACGTTCGTTCTGCCGTACGCGCGTTTTCTTGTCGCGTGACTAATAACAAGCCACTCTTCGAGTTTGTCTGTAACAACTTGGTATTTGCAACTCGGTAATTGCAGTCGGCGATACACGCATTATACCGGGGGGACCCGGCATTGTCCCGAGGAAATCGATATCTTTCCGGAAGTATCGGTGCACGCGAGACGACCGAAAAATCACGCGCGAAAGTCAACGGACGCGGCTGTTGACATTGCACCGTGACTTTATTGATTTATGTACACGCAAAATACGATCCTTCGTATTTGCGAAATTGCGGGTACAGTCGATAAATGAGATAATGAGCATTTCGTCGAAATTTATCCTTATAAAACGTATACATATATTATACATATTATACGTATATAATTCTTTCGTATATTTTTGATAGGTTTATTAAAATCGCGTGCCGACTGCCGCGGCATTATTGAAATCTTTTTAGGCGCTTATAAAAGATACATGTCTTATAAAAAGATGCTTATAAAATGATAAATGTCTTATAATAAGACAGACGCCGTCTAATATAAAATTTTAAATGACACGAAAATGGCTAAATATAATAATGTAAGGTAAAAAGTGCTCCGTTGACGCGACAACCATAAGAATATGGTCTTATTTGATCGTGTTACACAATATTTTATCATCGTACGAATAAAAATTTATTAATTTTATTTATAATGTAATTATAATTTATTCAAATTGTGATTAAAAATTTTAAATGACGCACAAAAATAGCTAAATATATCAATGTGAAGTAAAAAGTGCTCCGTTGACGCGATAATCATGAAAATATAGTCTTATTTAATCGTGTTATAAAAAAGGCTGTGGTCGACTTGACGCTACAAATGCTTCGAAGCAGTTTCCTTCTCCTTTCTTTCAATAAAGATAGAAGAAGAAGAAAAATGCTTCGAAGCATTTGCAGCGTCAAGTCGACCACAGCTATAATTTTATCATCGTATGTTTAAATCGTACGGACAAAAATTTATTAATTTTATTTATAATTTAATTATAATTTATTCAAATTATGATTAAACATTTTATCGTAGCATACACGGCAAAATATACAAGGCTCGCTAGATGTTAAATCAGAAGCGACTTTTGTTTGCCGGGCATCCGTTTGCACGGAGCTTCCTCAGGTTGGTCGAAGCACAGCCGACGGAGTGATCCATCGCAAAAAATCTCCAGTCACCCCCGTGCGAAACACGCGAGACGTCCCCGGGATAATCGCCGCTCCGACGTAAAAGTTGGCTGTCGAGCTAGACGTGAAAGATAAGAGGGTCCGTCTTATCGCGACGGCACGCGGAACATCCGGCTCGTTTAACCCTCTCGTCCGACTCGAGATACGCGCTCCTCGCGATTTCGCGAATTTCGCGTTTCTCAAAACTGTTTTGTAGCGGGAATACCGGAGAGAGAGAGAGAGAGAGAGAGAGAGAGAGAGAGAGAGAGAATTCACCCGGACCGATCGACTCTTTAGAAGACTCGTTGCGACAACTCGCAATCTGGCTTTATAAATTTCAACCCCCATCGAGGAATCGAATAGGGACGAGTAAGTTTCCGCGATAAAACTTTTAAGGACGGCTGTTATGAGAAAACAGAGTGCACTGCGCGACGGATAGGGTAAAGTTGTTTCCTTTCAACGTCATGCTTTCGGGGGGAGTTTGCGTATTTTTATTTTGAGGTATCGCGAGCTTATCGAAGACAAATAAGAGTTTAAGCGGTTCGTCGAAAATGTGAAAAAAAAAATTAATACAACGTATACTCAGGTAGAACGAGAAATCACAAAGATGTCAAAATGACATCAAAATGACTCTAAAATGTCATTATTATGTCGGGTACGGAGCGACGGAGGATCCCTGTGTAGCGCGTTTTTTTGAAAATGAGTGTTTTAAAACTTTAGAAAAAGTATTCGGAAGATTGAGTGATTTGTACGAAGAGGTTAGCCAACATTTATCCTTTATCTATTAAGAGAAATAGAGACGTGTAATATATACAGTGAAAGCTTTGATCGTAAGCCATTCATTTATTACACGTCCACTTTTACTTATTCGAACTTGGCCGATATCGATTGACGCACGAGACATCTTCATTTTTCCGCTGGAATTAATTGCTCTTGTTCTCGAGTTTGTAAGTTCGTCGAGTGAATGATTCGAGGGTTTCTCTCTTACGTGAGACATATTACAATCTTGTTACAACTTTAAGTATAGTTATTAAATTGACGAAAATGAAGGTGAAGAGGATTCCGCGAGTTTCGGCCGATCCTCGAAACGCCGCGCCGGTCGCGAGCGCGAAGCGAACCGCAACGGCGGAAAGTCGTCGGGTGCCGCGCTCTGTCGGCGTCGCGACGCAACATCGTCGACGTCGCGCAGCTTCCTTCCGGACCGCCGACGCGGGAGCGGCGAGAGGGTGGGTGAAGGGCGAGGGGGGGGGCCCTCCACCCGCCGGAAATCGCGGGAGAGCGAGAGAAGAAAGGAGCGGAAGACGTCGGACGCGTCTGCGCTCGGCGTCGCGGCGCATGCGTCCCCGTGGCGTCGGGACGCCGCGCCGGCGGCCGGACGAGAGAGAGAGAGAGAGAGAGAGAGAGAGAGGGACCGATCGGAATCGCGCACAGCTGGCACTGGGGCTGGCTCTGGCTGGCGATTGATCCCGCGCGGTCGGCGCCGCGAGCTCAGTCGTTTACGAACCGTCGAGCGGAGTGGGCCGGTGTCGCCACCTGACGTGCGCGAACGAGAGCACTGTACGTTGATACGGCGAACGAGGGCGACGGAGGGATCGGAGCTTGGAGCGGAGCTCTCGCCCGGGTCGCGGATCCCGTCGTGTACACGTACAAGAATCCGTCCGCGCGCGCGCGCAATTTTCTCGACGTTTCCGTTCCTCGAGGTCGCGAGAGACCGTCTCGGCGGCGGTAACGCGATCTCGCTAATGTTTTCCTCGCCTCTCCGCTCGGTGGGAGCAGAGGAAGCGCCGCTTCGCGATCGCTCGTCCGTCTGGGGTTGAAACGACGGCGAACGACGACGAGGAGGAAGGAGACGACGAAATACGGAATACGTGCACGCTCCACGCGCGACAAAGAGGCGGCCCAGCGAGGCTGCCGGTGCGACGTGACGCGGATCGGACTATGTGAAAATGGATTTTAAGAGCATGGTGTACAACGCTGCGAGGGACGGCAAGCTCAAGCGCCTCAAGGTGAGTGCACCGTCGACGCGACGCAACGGCGCGTAATGGTGTCACCGTTGACGACCTGTCAAAAACCGGTACGGCTCGAACGAGCCGAAACTGCCGGAAGTATGTACGTATGTACGTCCAAGATGATCCCTGTTTGTTCGCGACAACATTCCGGACGCGTTTTTCGTCTCTCGCCGGCGAATCGGACCGGTCTCGAATCCCCCCCCCCTCCCCTCCCCTCTCCCTCGGCCATGGGAACGAATCTTTGCGGTCAGCGGTAATTCGATATTCCGATTCGCGATATCGCGCTTTATCGCGATACCGCCGGAAACTCTCTCGGCGCTCGCAAATGTCGCTTGGCGACGGTTGCTCGTGCTTCCGATGTCGCCTCGGCTCGCGCGTCTCTCTCCAAATCCGAGGTCGCCGCCTCGAGACGCGAATGTTTTCGGGACGGCGCCGTCGAATAGGTTAATTTTTCCGCGGGGCGATGCCCGTTGTAGAAGAATGGCTCAAGAATTTCGAGTTGAGTTCACTCGGAATGTTGTGGAACTTTATGAAGCACATAGGGAAAGTTATAAAAAGAATAGCGGATAGAGAGAGAGAGAGAGAGAGAGAGAGTGCTACTGCAATGTGTCTAAAGCCTCGTGTCCACGATGCTTAGAACTCGGTCCGAGAAATTTGTAGTCAATTAACTGGCAGTTTTTACGGAAAAGTGACAATTTCAATGGCTACACGTTTCTCGGACCGAGTTCCAGCATCGTGGATATAATAACCAAAAGAGCCCTTGCTAGGTTAAAGGCACAAAGAGAGAGAGAAAAAAAGACGATGCCTGCGTAGGCATGTCGGACAATTCGCTCGCGATTCCACAACCAAGAGATAGCCACCTCGCATGCCGCGCGTGCCTCTCGGAATAAAGCGCGACTTTTCGCCGCGATCGACGCGGTGTCGGATGACCGCGGACCTACGTCAAAAATGGCTCGAGCTCGGTTTCTTCGGGAAACGCGTCCGTCCGCTTCGCCGTTTCTCCGAGTTGCGTTGCCGTGATGATAGCTCGAAGCGCTCGAAAGGAGAATAAACGGAGATATTTTCGTCAAAATTTCAGCTTTGCTGAAGCTTCATTTCAATCGGTACTTACGAGACGTACGTTCGAGAATACCCGCGACTGGTTTGACCTCTCGTCGAGACCAAACGACCGGCAAAAGGGTCTAATCTTTTTAAAGCGTCGCGCTTTCGACGTTTGACGGCGCGGTATTTTTTTTTTTATCGGTAACAATGTAAACGAGAGAAATATTGACGCTGGAAACCGAATCCTGGATCTCTCACTCGCGCAAGGTGTGACCACACCTGCCGTCAAGTTATTCGAGGATCAAAGTTATCCTGTTGCGCTCTCTTCTCTTCTTCGCTATATCCGCGTATCGAATGGCGCTGCATTTAAATATAGCTTTGACTTCTAAAATTCGACAGAAACATTCCGATTTTATTATTTTAATTGAAGCGATCAGCGAGACCGAGGACGATGCGAATTGCCTGTTCGCCTTGATTTTAACTCGAGAGCGATGATTAACGGATGCGAAAAGTGAAATATACAGAGAACAGTGCCAAAAGATAAAAATAATCTGCGTAGACGAGCGGCGAAGAGTATGGCCGCCGCCGCCGCCACCGCTGCCGATTATCTTTCCACTTAGGGAGCGGATAAAGCGATAACACGATTCTACGCGCAGATGTATGTACGGACAGCCGAAATACTGATTAAAATGCTATTCGACCGCGTCTCCCTGTTGACGCGTGAATTCAGGGTAAATATTTGCAACTCACGGCGGCGGTTAGCTTATGAAACAGAAACGGCGAACGCGCGCGAACTCGACGGGCGTAATTTCGAAATTTCAAAATTACGTGATCGTTAACCAGTTGCTACGGGTTGCTAGACTGAAATAGCTCGATAAAGTTTTCAGAATATTCGCCATTTTAATTAATCTAAATTTAACATTTGTAATAAGAGAATGCAGACCCGGTGAAACTCGATAATTCTGGACGATTGTGTCGAATTTAAATTTATCGGTTTTTCAGTTTTTTTTTTTTTTCAAGCCAAAGCTTTCTCATATTGATTGTGAGATGTAAATTTAAATTTTAAATCGAGATTGAATAAACGGGTTTTATTATTTATTCTCAAGAGAAAGAGAATTAAATTCTTTTTTCTTCCGTCGTCATATACGTATTATATTTCTGTCTCTTATTATACGAAGGTAATTGAGTATAATTTTATCTCGAAATTAATTCCGTTATTGTACATTTATCGAACATCTTGTGTAATTCCCGAGTAGGCTGGTAATATTCAGGACCTTGAACCCTCGCAAAGTTGCTGTTTTCCAGTTTTTTTTTTCCCGGTAATTTTACCGGTATTTAGTATAATATGTGTACTTTCAGCTCTCCTTTGTGAAACCTCTTTGCGAGCAACGACGGCAACGAAAGTTTTCGCCCGACCTTACAATTTTCTATCGGCATTGCGTCCGTATTTCCTCGCGTGCGCGTTAACAGACCGTGATAAAGGATTGTCTTTAACGGTATTTCGTTTGCGCGCGGTTTCAAAACGTCTGGCACGGTTAACCCCGCAGCAATCTGTGACGAATTCGTAACGTCGTTGCGAGCGTGTTAATACGACGGAATATGTGATATTTCGGTACGTTGAATTTCAGTGGAGATATACTTGCGACACATCTGCGTTTGATCTCATTCCTACGTGTCGTTAACCGTCTTGCTTTTAATAATAAATTCCTCGATCGATTTGAGAGTCGACTCTCGCTTGGTAAAAGTATCGGTAAAAATAAGATGCCCTACGTATCAAAGGTATTCATAGGACAAAGATGTGCAAAGATCTCAGAAGATTATAGGTTCTACAACCTTTAAAGACAATTACCTTTGAGTCAGATTCTATTCACTATTTTCATACTTCTCTATTTGCAACAATTGTTTACATCATACACTAAAGTTGAAGCAAGCCACTTTCTAGCATAGCTAGTATTATTTATGATTATTCATAGTATTCATGATGCGGAGCCATAAATATCAGATACCAAGTGAAATGAATTTAATGCCGATTGTCCGATATTGAAATTACAGTCGATTTGTTTAAACAAAATAGTCGCTTATTTTTTATTTATCAAGTCTACACTCTACACCTGCCGGAGAAAGAATTCTGCAGTAGAGAACGCTCGTAGAGAACGCTCGAAATTTGTTATTGTTTCGTAAACAGAATGATAAGTGACGTCGCGGTGAAAATTGGGAAAAGCGATCCATCTTCCTCGGAGATCTAAAAACACTCGTGTTTTCCTCTCCTCTTGACTCTCCTCTTGACTCGCGTTTATCTCGAGTAGGAAATAGCCGCGGCGAAGCAGCGGTTATATTTAGCAGCGGGGACATGGACAACGTGCGCCTACCGTCGAATCTGCCTGGTCGCGCGCAGCCCTTCGTGCCACGTGAAAAAAATGTCGAAACAACGTAGAACGAGCCGAAAACTCGCGACAGTCACCGACGGCGATCGGATGACTAACGCGAGATCGCGATAAGGCGCGTTGCGTGTCTTATCGATGAAATCGGCGTTGCGTGCCTCCTCCTCAGTCCTCGCGACGGCCAACACGTTCAATATTGCGACGTCGGGCGCAGCGTAAATATGAGCGATTTATATGTACGAGATGTCGCGGCTTCTTCGTATCTAGTCAGCAGCAGCAGCAGCAGCAGTTTACAAACGACGTGCAAAGTACACTTTCCGCCAACGTCATCAAAATTACGCGATCGTCTGTGCAATTAAAAGCGAATTAATTGTAAATTCATAAGCAAATGAACGCCTTGCGTTATTCTTGTTATTCTCTCTCTCTCTCGCGGTAATCGATTACGTATAAGCGCGCGACATGTGCGTCGTACACGCGCGCGAACGGACACGGAAGAGAGCAACAATTAAACTCGACGGTCACGCGAAATCTGCGGTCACGGCGACATTCCTCGAACGTTACGATTTCACGAGGAGGGGACGTACGCAATGACGGAGGCAAATATATCGCTGATTGAACCGGAACGTTCTTGTATTATAGATTCTCGAGTTAATCGACCGGCGATAGGACGGGCGATCGATGAAAGTCCACACTTTGAATACCAACGATAATCACCGATTAATAGTATTCAGAGCAATTAAGGTTCAAATTAATTTACCGCTGTTCGCCTCTTACATTATCATGAAATTGCTTATCGCCCGTGACGCGCTTGATTGATGCACTTTGCCGATACATTTGTATTCACATGCGAAAACGTTTTCGACAAGGTGTGCGAGATGTTATCGACAATTCTCTGTGATAACGATTGCCGATATTCTAAAACCGTGACGTGAACGGATTTTCGTCGCGACTGCTGGTGACGTGTCCGGACGTGATTGCATTTTAAATTCAGCGATATATGTCGTACAAGAATCTACATCTTACTTGTAATCCTCTTTATGATTAAAGTGTTTTTAAAATCTATTAATTGTATTTGCAGATATCTTCAGATCGTGGATAGATATTTTCCGTTTTACAGGTACTAGAGATATCTTCGAGAAAAAAAAAAGAGAAAGAGAGAGAAAATGGAAATTAACTTTTTCATTAAGGCTCCTGGTCCCTCATCGACCATATTGAAATCGTGACGTCAGAAGCGAGAGAAATTACACGTTGAAAATCCTTGCAACGTGCTGCCAAATAAAAAGATATTTGAATGGAAGACACACTGTAGATCGCTGTGGCATACGTGTAAAATATACGGGAAACTAAGATTACCAAGGAATACACAACGTGGAAGACGCAGTGTCTATCTCTTTTCAGAGCTGTCAAATCACGTGTGTGTTCGTGTGTTCTCGGTATCAAGCTCATTTTACAGATAGTGTTTTTAAGAATAGTGCCCTGTACATTTTACAAGTATGCTAAAGCGTACTACAGTGTGTTTTCATCCAAATATCTTTTTATTTGACAGTACGTTGCAAAGTAATTTTTGTGTAATTTCTCGCTTCTGACGTCACGTTTCAAGATGGCTGCGGTTAGTGTCTAGAAGCCTTAATATCTTCTCTCCTTTTATACATGTTTTTAATTATAACTTTTATATTACATATGTGTATATTTATCAACTTATTTCTGACAAGTCTAAAAGTAATTTTGATTTTATCAGAATTGAGCATTAATAATAACGAGAAACATTTAATTTCCTTATTAATTTCTATATTACTTTTCAACATCTTTTATCGTACGTGTAAATATAATTTTTTTCGTTACGGTAAATGCTTTAGCTGCGATACTGAATAAGCCAATCATAAATATTTATTGAAATCAAAGGCAGCGGCGAGGCGATTAACGAAATTTCAGCGTTTCTCCGATGTCGTACTTGTACAGCTTCGAGGGAGTGTACGGGCTGGCGGCTATTAATACCCGTTAGTAAATTGGCGAGACGTCGCCGTGCGCGCGCGTGTTATTTAACGAGAATTTGCAAGGTAACTCCCATCATAAATTGCGGAATCGATCGTCGAACTGCGGCGCGACACGGCAACCCGCTCATGCCCGAGAACTCTAATTCGGGAAGTGAACTCGACACTTCGCGGCTGATAGGATATATTTACTCATCCGCGAGTTCGTACATTCGACCGTTATTGTATTTCGATGCCGTTGCATTCGAGACTGTTGTAAGGGGGCTTGCGTTCGCGATGCATACGCGACTGTGCATTTAGCGTAGCGTGTGTTATAACGCGCCGTATTTTATTCGCCTTCGAGCCCGATCGATTGTCCACAGACGAAGGCTGGCGTGCTTTAGACGCACGGCAAAGCCGTCGTGCATGGGGCCGTCTTCGAACGACCGGGGAGTGTGTACGTAATTGTCTCTTGCAAAGTTTGGAATCGGCTTTTCCCCCCGCGAAAATATTTGCGAGCTGTGTCGTCTATTTCGCGCGTAATATCATCAGAGTTATCGAGTCAGCCAAAAGAGAGAGAGAGAGAGAGAGAGAAGTTTAATTGTAAAATTTTCATATATGATACAGTCTAGTGAATTCGATCTGATAAAAGCGTTCTCGATAAATCCGCGACTATTCATTACGCCGATACTCGATATGCGGGAATTGTTCGATGAAAGTTACTTTGACATTTTGCGACCAACGTGTGAAATATAATTATTATCATTGATACACAATAAGACGATAACTTGTGCGCGCCGCTTAAGCCGCACAGTTCAATGAAAAATTAAAATTAAACTGATTAATCCGCATTAATTCCCACGCCGATATAAAAAAGCGTAAAATTTATTAACAGTAAACGAACGACATTAAAATCGATCCACCTACCAAAGTCTATTTATAAAATCAGTCAACAGGCGAGCATGAGCGCGCCGTAGACGTATTCTGCAAATGATTAAAATAGCTTCGCAGGTGTAACCTGAAATGAACCACTCAATCGGCAAAGTAACGAGATCCCGAGGACCCCTGACCTTTCGGCAGAATTGCCGATGAAAGAATGTTATCGTCGTCACGCAGATTAGAACGGGAGCCTACACGCCGAAGAATAGAATCGATTCTGCTCGCGTCAAAGTCAAACAGATCGCGCTGTATGATTTATAATACTATTGTTAGCAACTACACTGCGGTTATTGATTTTGTACCGGGAATAGACAACACGCAATTATTCGCTTGTTCGAACTGTTCAAGTAATTGTCCGAACGATCATGATGTAACGATCGATTAAAGTTGCACGATTAATAATGCAATTAGCGTAATTAAGACTGGTCGACGTTGTAATCGATCCGGAGTGCTTGCTTTACCGATCGATCCGGCGGCGTGTTGTTATTATGCAAGATGATACAGTTGTTGAACTAGCAATGGCGTGTTTAACGCAATTTCGCACACACGTGTACGCGTGCAATTGCGTAACGCGCTGACGGCCGTTTCAAGGTTGGCACCAATTTACAACTTGACTCTGTTTCTGATTTCTCTCGAAACCTCTCGCATTGCGCGTTTCCACCGAGTTAT
This sequence comes from Tetramorium simillimum, assembly GCA_011636635.1. NCBI lineage: Eukaryota > Metazoa > Arthropoda > Insecta > Hymenoptera > Formicidae > Tetramorium > Tetramorium simillimum. The sequence continues at coordinate 14,592 of VBVQ01001216.1, forward strand.
CTTTAAAATCGCGCGATCCACATAAATTGCCATTTTTAATGAATGTAAATTCTTTAATCGAAGATTATAAGAAGCGACGATCGAGAAACTCGGACGCGTCGTCGTTTTTCTTCGTGGCTTCATGCTTTGATAACTTTACCAACATCGCCTGCTGAGATCTACGTTTTTTGTAATCCGAATGGCTAAGTATTTGTTTTTGATAATGTTTGCGGGAAAGTTATAATCGTACTAATGATAAACTAATCGTGATAAGCGATTTAATTTTTTCTTATTTCTTTTAATCTGATACAGTTAAAGTATTTTTTAATAATTTTAAAAAGCTCTGTATATTATCGTTTATAAATATATAAATTCAGTAAAAATTTTATTTGCAATTTTATGTTATGCAGTTAAATATTTGCAATATTTCGGAGAAAAAGCTGCGATTGAGAGAAAAATAATTAATAATCGTAAAAGTGATAAACTAATCGTGATAAGCGATTTTTTAATATACCTATATGATAGTTAAATAATACATATACATATAGAACTAATTAATAATGTTATAAGCCTAACGTGAAAAATATTGAATTATTATAATGAAATATTATGAATCATTTTTCTCTCGATCGCAGCTTTTTCTCTGAAATAGATTGCAAATAAAATTTTTGCTCAATTTATTTATAAACGATAATATACCGAGCTTATTAAAATTATTAAGAAATACTATAACTGTTTCATTTGGATTAAGTATAAAAGAAATAAGAAAAAATTAAACCGATAGGAGTGATGGAAATAAATAACGACCACATGCAAGGCGATGCAAGCCAGGAAAAGGAGATATCTAGCTTTGCTCTCGTTTCGTGATTAGTAGAACGTTTCACTCTTCGAGTCAGATCGAGGAAATATATCCTGACGTAATGTAAGATGTTTAGAAGGAAAATAACACGAGTTTTCAAATGTCAGAAAAATAGGTGAATAATATTTCTTTTTTTTTTTTGCATGCATGATATAGTCAAAGCTCATCGAATCGAAGGGAGATCAATCGTTTCGAGGTGAGGCCGATCGTTTCATATTTATTCTCTCGTGCAAATGCAGGCTGTCATTGAAGATTAAAATCCCATTGATTCCGCGTTACGTAAACCGGAGTCTGTCGAGAGACCAGTATTTGGTGACTCCTAGACATAGCGCCGAAATCCTCCGCGTTTTGTATTATCTCTATCTAGAATCTCCTTTCTCGCTGACGCGAACAAAGCGCGAGGCTCGTCCAGCTAACCGCGTTATAACTCGATGTAATCGCGACATTCGACTCGCCGTAATCACGGGAAGGCTTCGCTCGGTACCTTGACATTGCCTGGAAGCCGTTTCGCCACAATTATGCTTTTTCGCGTTACCGGACTCGCGCTTTTTGTGTCTTTCACGTTTGGTATGTGCTACCTTTCTCTACTCACCATTCGCATAATTGTGCGATTATGCGTTCCATTACGCGCAAAGTGGCTTTGCAGTAATAGCCGATTGATATTTTTACTCCTGTAACTGCGCCTTATAAATCGATAAATACGATAAATGAACGCGAAGATAGAAAGCTTTAGAGAATAAAATAAAAATTGGAAAAGTTAAGAGTGATCAAAATATTATCTGTGTTAAGCCGCATTTGCATTAATTGTGTTTACGCATTTTTAAGTTTATGTTACTTTTTCGATTAGACTTGAACGGTCTTCAATTATTCCGGTAATCCTTTTGTTCCCTCGAATCAGAGTGTTATTCCCAAAAAAATCACCACTTGTACCTCGGATTAAGCTTTGAATCATCGACGTTCGTGGTGTCTTTGTTCCTGAGCGAAAGCAACGCAAGGCAAACTCTTTCCTTCTTCGTATTCGGATCGAGTTCGAAAACACTCAGCGCGCGTTAGACGCGCGTTCAGGATTTCTGGACTGAATATTTATTTAACTTGCGAGAGAACGGTTCTGCCGAAAGCCGACTCTCTCGCCTCGTCGCGCTGCTCCGTCTACAAGTGAACCGAAGGGGTCATTGTCTTCTGATAGCACGTGCTGGAAAAATACCGATCGGACTCTTGCCAATCCCTTTTAAAGATCGTGCAGTTATGGGATGAGAGAGAAGCGGATGAAACGGTGCACGTGCTGCACCAAGTACGAAAATAACGTACGAGTAACTCGGATCTATATTGAGAAAAAAATATCTGTTTTAGAGCAACAGCGCGCAAGCACGGGCTGAACCACATAAATTTCAATCAAAGCCAAAATTAGATTAAAATTTAATATTAAAAATTAGAATTAAAATTTATTAGAATGTAATTTTGATATTTTATTGTTTTATTGTACTGTAATTTTTGGTTGAATTACTATATGTATAATACAGTATTTTGTTATTTTCCTCCTATATAATAGTGAAATTAATGTTTACAGAATCATAATTGAGCTGCTTGCTAGCCTTAGTATTTAATATTTTCATATCTTATTGTCATATTTTTTCATATATCCTGATATATTTTATTTGGTTGATATGCAGAATTTGTGCATTGTACTTTTTGATGCAATAATGCGTGATATTGCGTGATCTCTCGATGCAAAATCCGATAATTGAATCCTCATCAAGCGCACTGTGCGTATTAGAGTTCTGTTTTCAGTGTCTTTATTGATATTTAACATATTACAAGTATTTTACATATTCATAAGTACGAAGACGGCAATTGCCTTTTAAGATGTAAACGAGTTGTAAACAAAACACTGCTTACGCACACTTAACGCCTCTCGCATGACGTGGAAAATCCACCGGATTCTTATACTGTGAAACGCGGAAAAAACAACCGCGAGATCGTTATCAGTGATTCATGGAATCGCACTCATGCGTGGAACAATCTCAACTTTTACATCATCTACTCAGAAATGTCTTTTACGTATGCATTTTCTATGTATTCCCTTATTTGCAATCACGAGAGAATCCCTTTGTTCCCTTTTATTATTTTAATTTATACGAATTTGAATTTTTACGTGAATTAGGCAAGATGATAAAAAATTAAGACAAATATTTTTTGCTAAAATTTGCTAATACCAACAGAATAACGCAATTCGAGATTTTAAAACGTATAAATATAAATCTTTTATTTCTTGATTGATTCAAATGATTTTGATGTATTTTGTGATATGTGTTTAGTCCGACGTAAATTTTATACGTGCGTCAAATATACACGCATACACATGCACATATGCAAAAGAGCTGAATATTTTTCAATGTCAGTGATTTCTAACAGCATGATTCGTTGATAAATGACATGCACATCATGCAACATGCGCGCGCGCGTGCGCGCGCACACACACACACACACACATACAATTAATATAGAAAAAGTTCCGATTCTAATTGGGACAGTGATCGAGCAGATAATTAGTAAGTACATAGAGCAATGACCAGGCCTAATCAATAGGTTTAATGGATCGACTTGAACTTCACTCGTCATATTGGCGCTTATTTGCATTGCAAGGCGCTAGGAAATCGTATTTCTAAAGCACATCGGAAGTAATAATGACGAAGGTGAATTTTGTGCCGAGTAACAGTGCAATAATACAGTGGTGCAGATGTTCGTCTTATAATCCCAACGGTCATTTGTGTAAGTGGTGTCTCGAATAGACGAAATTATGTTTCTCACACATTAATGCTGCGCAATCAACGTTTTACATTATTATTATTCAAGTGTACGGTAATTGAAATAAGCAATGACATTATTCTCCATTTAATCGAATATTATGACTTTACACTGTACTTTACACTTTGAAAATGCGGTAATAAGATTCTTGTTTTTCCGCCAACTGCTTTTCCTCCAAGGGGGTTTTTTTTTCTTGAATTTCCGCAATTCTGATAATCTGACGATTGAAAATACTTCCTCGTACTTCCTCGTCTCATGTAAAATAAATTAATGGCATTTCTTGTTTATATGTAGACAAATCAATGTAGCTGTGCAAATTATGCACAGCTCGGAATTGACAGTCTTCTTCCCGGTCGATGCGTTATTTCCCGGTTATTTTCCAATGTTGTGTTGTGTAAGTGGCACTAATCAACGAAATTAAATCTCTTTGGAAAAAAACCGGAAAACTTTAAACTGTTATGGAGCTCCTTGATTTAGGAAATGATAAGTAAAAGACAAAACAGAAAAGATGTGAAAACGTGTAATTCTAAAATACTTGATATATCAAAATATAGATAATAATCAGATAATAATACATAATCTCTATAACAAATACAAAGTTTCCTTAAATTATCTAAAATTAAGAAAAAGATAGATAATAAGATAGATAATTAGATTTAATAAGCAATTTTGAAGAATTTTCATTTTCAAAATTTACATATGATAATAAAAAAAAATCTATCGTTACAAATAATAAAAAAGTGTGTTGGCTAATGTAATAATAAAATACATTGCGTTGTACTGATTATTCACGTATCGGTTCAAGTCTTACTTAATCTCACGAACTGCGAACATGCGACATCCTCTTTCGATAATGTCACCGCTTACAACTATAGTTGTAATACTTTTGTCAAAGGTCCACGTAACGACGCGTTAGAAAGTAAATGCATCGTGTAACTTGACATAACTTGGCCTTACGTGCGTTCGACGCCGTCAATTCTGCGCGTCTCGTTTCGCTTCTTCTGTCAGTCTTCCTTCTTTGAATCTCATTTGCATAGGTGATGCGATTAGCCATGCGTCACTTTGCAATAGCTTGATGTAACATTGATTTAATTTTGTTTTACGTAACTATAATTATTCATTAATTGTAATAACGATAGTGTTTTTTTTTTAACTTGTTAAAATTCTAAATAAATTTCATTTAATTTAGTTTATAACACTTTACTATTAATTATATTTATAATTAAAAATATTACAGTTGATTTTTTTCCTAATTTAATTTTTGTTCCGCGACGATGTAATTTTATTTAATTTCGCGGTTATGGAATTGTGGCTATCAAATTTTAACAAAAAGTAAAAAGTTTTGTGATGCCAGAGTTGTTTGACAAATCGTAACGTTGTGTGATACTTGGTGCAATCGATTCTGCGTTTCGAGTCACACGCGCGACGTGCAAGATTTAATGTTTGCACTAGGAGTGCGTGCTAGCGTAACCTGTTGCACAGTTTCGAGGCATATTATGCAACGAAAGAGTATACTATTCATAAGAATATTATTCAGCATTATTAAAACTTTTTTACGTGCGACACGATAGCCGCGGTGTCAATGGCATTGAAAAGACTCGTGTCTTGATAGAACTTATAAATGTCCCATTTTATCTCGTTTCTCGTTCAAAGTTTACTTTGTAATAAACGCAATGTAAGAAACTTTATTTCTCTCGGAAAAATTGAAGATCCATCGATCTCACAAACATTTTTCCAAAGTGAATGGCGTCAAGTAAATTGTGTTTTTAGTACATGTGCTTCTTTGCAAAGGTCGTAGTTCTCCCAAGATTACGCGATTTTCTCGCCGTAATCGTCTCGTGCAACGCCACGTAACCGCTCGAGCAACATTATCTGACTTTTCTCCGATACAACGTCCTGTTACGTAACCGCACTCCGCCAGTAAGAACTGATCAGGAAGAACAATTAGAAAGCTGCACATAGGCGTTCGGTCGCGTGAGTTCTTGTGCGATTCGCGACCATCTCACTCGTTTGCCCGCTCGTCGGTGTGATGATAGTTCACGAATCTAAAAATTTTCAAATACGTCGAAAAATTTTTTCGATTATTTTTGTATAAATATTAATATTTATAAACTTCAAAAAAGTATTGAGAAAAATTTCTCTATTTATAAAGTATTATATAAATATATATTGAAAAGTATATGTATATAATTACTAGATACTTCTAATAAAATACTTTTATATATTTAATGTAAGTATATAAATACATTATCATGTTATATTAAATTCTGGATAATTATAACACATTATTGCACGATTGCAATTATTAACAAGTCTGCGAGAAATGTGCCGAATATTCGCGCGTAACGACATTCATAGAATAAAGTGTAGTTTGATCAGTTTCGATCGATGAACATAATTTACGATATTTTTTTGTTTCCGCAAAAGTATCGTTACGGGGATAAAATATTGAATCCGCCTGAACTGGCAACTTTCTCGAGCTCGATACATTCCTAGCTTGGACAGCCACCGATCCACCTCTATATTACGCACCTCAACGAGCTTCTCTCACCGCCCTACTCTTTTCCTCGTAGAGTCGAGCTAAATCCTTGCCCACCTCGAGGAAGCCATCTCAGTGATAATTCGGGTCCACGTTAGAACTGTTCGCTACTAGTCTTTTTGCTTTATCTCGACACCGGACACATGATTTCTTCCTCGTTTAGTGATCGGATCGTTTGATTCTTATCGGTTCCTCGTAAGTGATGGCAAGCAATTCGCGAATCAATTATTGTAATTCAATTTGTATTTTCTCTGAAAGTGATTCTGTTTCAATTAAGTTTAACCAATTATAACAAAAAGTTGAACGATAATAATTTCAATTCTGATTCTTTAATGCGATGACAACGCAAAAGTAAATTTTCTATTAATTTCATGAATTCTATCTATATATATCTTCTTTTTTAAAATTCGGATTGTATTCTATCGATCGATTGATTTGTTGATTTGATTGGTTAATAATAGGTTTAATTCGGATTTTTCGAACTCTGTTGCTTGATAATAGTAATTTAATAGTAATTATCGGACGTCGCGCGTGGTTGGACAACATTTGCATTTTATAAATGCTCGCTAGCTTGTTTGTCAAGATTTCAAAATCAATTCCAATCTTTTGCGTACATAACAGCCAATTTTTTACGATATGTTTGTTACATAGTAGCAAATATCGCGCGATTTGTTGAAATCGAATACATGCTGTAGAAGATAAGAGTAAGTAGATGATGAACAGAGAGAGAAGACACTTGTTCGTATCTTCTTGCTTGCATTCTTTAAGACATCTCAAGTTTCCATCGCGTGATTTCAATTACGCAAAGGTCAATCGTCGTATATAAATATCCAATTGCGAATGGAGAACATGCCGGACAACGAGTCATTCATACGGGTAAGTTTTGTGTTCAACCATTCGATTGCTGAAAATTATGGCGAAATAAAACGAAAGAAGCTAGCATATTTTTGCTGCATATTTGAAGTTATGTTTTTAAAATACTTTATGGCCGATACTGACAGCCTGTTCTTATATTTAAGACCATTTTAAATTGTCAGTCTTAAGCTGCTATAAATCAACTAAAGAGTCGTATTAGCATCTTAAAAAATTACTTAAGACAGTGTTGAAATAAGAACGAACTATGAATATCGGCCTATAGGAGGAGTCAAAACAAAAGTTAAAAAAGTTCAGTACATCGTTTTTGCCAAAATAATAAATGTGAAAAGTTTCACTTTTTGAATAAAGAAGTGAAGGATCTCCTATGAAGAAATGTTCTTTTTTTACTTTTAACTGTGTCCCCTCTTTCAAAAAAATGTATAGTTTTGACGTAAGAAAGACATATTTTTGAATAATTTACGGTTAATCGTTCGATACAACGCTATAAGTTGGGCAAACATAGTAATCTTTACACACTAGCTATGAAAATAGTAGTAAAATATTTTCCAATAAAATCATTTTTATTTTTATTATGCTGGCATAAAAGTTAGTATATAATATTAATGTTAATACATATATATTTCAGAATTTAAATTACAATAAGCGGTAGATAGCATTGCAGATCTTTACGATTGAAAAGATTTATACAATTTATTTAGAGCTTTTGTATGTTAACGACAAAGCAAAAAAAAAAATAGTACCATAATTAAAGATCAGGCTATAAAAATTACCAATATCGATTTTTGTTGCCACTTTAATTTTTTATTCGCAAGCTAAAAATATCGCTTGCAACATCCGATGAATGTCTTTATATCTCTCAATAATATTTTTTTTAATGACCATTAAATGACCACGATTATGATCATTGTGTAGTTTCGTGTTGAATATCTTAAAATATCTTATACTTCGGCAAATGTCGACCATGAATCACGAGAGAAATGCCAAGGTTGCCCTACAGTCGCTTGGAACGCACGGGCAACCTTTGTTCGTCCTGGTGACGGATTCTTTATTGTAGCAAGTCCGGTAACTGCTGGAAATGCCCAGCACGCCAGTCATGATGATGGTGATGCGGAGTAATTTCCTCTTTGAGTTGAAAGAGAAGGAGTTCCATCCACGAAGAATGGACTGACGAAAGCGCGCATTCTCGAAGTATATTTTCGTCCGGCAATAATAGTTCGTTGTTCTTAACTAGAAATCCATCGGATGGTGCGCTGACATTCTCTCTCGGCCGACTGGTTTGAGAACTATCCAATCAATTCCAAATCACGGAACCGGACAAAACACGTTTCAAAAATAGCCTTCCCAGTCTTTCAAGGGTCAACCACTTGGAATTACTTTTTAGTTATACCCAATTCATATTCTGACGTACATCCTGGATTGCACAAACAAAACTGGAAATACCGCAAAAGAAATCGCGTATTCTTCCTACTTCTTTTGCAAATTAATTATACAATATGTGACGTAGTAATATACAATAATTTTGTCCTTGATTGTCTGCTGAGCTGCATTCGAATGTAAAACTCATTTTGTGTCGAAAGAAAGGTAATGTGTTATTTGTTTTTAATTAAAACAGTTAAAATAAGAGTTGAATAATAATGCGATATATGTATATAAATAGATAATATAAGACTTTTAAGATATTTAAACTATGAGGATAATAAAAAGCGGGAAGAAACAAAGCGTGGGAAGTTCAATTAAGACAAGCGGACCAGATAATGACACTGCTGTGATTGTTATGCTCTTGCGCATTTCTCGTGGCGTTACCTTCTTAATTATCATGATGGAGTTCACGTCGGTTAATGATCTTTCCCAAGTGACAAAGTGCGCGCATTTCGGGTCATCGTCATTGTTTTCATCACTGGCGTGAAGAGAATGAATCACGTTAAAAAAAAAAGAGCGCATATTCCTTCGAAGATCGTTGCCTTGTAACATTTGAATCCACTCAGCCTTCGTATATTTAATTACGTTGCGCAACATTTCTTTTACGCGATTACTTTTGCGTGGCAACACGGAATTACAGACGAGACCTTCGGAGTTTAGAAAAGAAAGTTCTTGATAAACGTATCATGTAACGTGGCATTTTGCTCGGAATCAATATAGCTTGATCGATCCTGCGTTTTATTTTCTATTAATCAAGTTTTATTTGTTTCACGCTTCCGAAACATGTTTCGCGTGACGCCGCAAAGTTGATCGATCGGTCTAACGACAACTTTCTACAAAGTAACGTTCTGCAAAACGCAATATGCGCACGACCATATAACAGAGATATATACACATCGTAAAAGGTATGGCGTGACCAGAGACAATTGCTATGACGGCTACTGGAAAATTAAAAATACGATATTCATAATGTGAAATGGACAGATTGAAAGAAGAGAACAGAAATCTTAGAAGACAAGACATGTGAAACGAGTAAAGATCATTGGACAGATTATATCACGATATAACGGAAATTAACGGTTTATTGTGCGATCATCTTAAATGCCGATAAAAGCGAAAAAAGATATTATATCATATAAGAGACATTATCTAATCTTTTGATCAGACTACCTCGTGTAATAGCGAATAATGATCCAGTATTGATCCAAGTCATTGTTATTGCTGTTGTTGCCGCGGATAGCTCGTAAACGTTATCGATCGGCGACGTGCACCTAGCGTCCCCCGCGAATACGATTATGGCAATGATCGCGCTCGCTTCACTCGCGCAACAATGGTCCGGAGCGATTATTGTCATAATTGTCCCGGACAGACGGGCGAGCGTAATTTTCAACATTCGCGTATGCTTGAATGCCGTAATCGTAATTGTCGCCGGAAACCTTTTGCCGCTGCTCCAAAAACACCAGCGCGCAATTGTAACGCCGTAATTACCGTCTAGGCAATAAGTCGGTCGAGGTCGAGTGTGATAAGATTTTCCGGCGCTTCCACATAAATTGCATATCTTGTAATGAATTTGAATGTGGTTTTATTGAGTTTTTGCTTATTTCAGCTTTGGTCGGAGGAACATTAATCATAACTTTTTACAACGTGACGTATTTCATGATGACTATAATCTTTCTAGATAGATAGTGTTTTACGTCATAAGCTATATATTGTTAATTAAATTATATAATATATTTTATTAATAGAATTTTAAATTATATAAAAAATATTAACAGAAATAAAAATATATTATGCTTAATATAATATTAAATTATAAAATATCTACACAAAATGTTGTTTATATGCAACATCTTTTACGTGAATTCTTATGGGACCTACCTACCTGTGTTTAATATCATTATTGTATTAAATTTACAAAATATAAAAATAAATGCATTAATAATTATTATAATTTAATGGAATAATAATAAATATGTTCTCTCTCGTAAATTATTTTACACCATTCCGTAATCTTATATCATTAATCTATAGATAATCATTATAGATGAATGATTTACGTTGATCGTCGTCAGTGGTTCCGTTCATTCATACTTTTACTATTCTCTCTCCCTCTCGCAAATAATAGAATCAGTCGCTCGTAAACTTCCGACGCGCTATCGCTACGTTAGATCATCGTAAAGTACCGATGCCTATTTGCATTTGAAATTGACAACATTTTTTGATTATCGACGATGAATTTAACAGATTATTCGCGACATAACGCGAACGGAATGAGGAACTATTTACGACGCGTGCTACTTCTCTAATGCGACGTAGGCAAACTAAACCTTTCAAAGTGGCGAGCATAAAATTTAAGTGGAACGTGTCTTCCATGCTCTTGCAACAACACAGCACTTGCACATGCATCAGCCATTGACATAAACATACATACGTTACACATTGCGCTACTGGCGTACGGTACTTGATGGTAGTTACAATTGACGTTAATTGTTAAATTTATGACTAGACTACAAATGGCGTTGATATATCGATGGTCTTGACGAATGGTGCCGCTATTCTGCCGCTTTTTCCTGCGCTATACTAGTTCACGTAGAGAAAGCCTCAAAAGCATTTAAATGCTCTAAAAAAAGCGACGTAATTGCCAACCCGTTGAAAAACAGCCGAAGGAAAGTCTATTACAATAACCCATTTTCCATGAAAAACAAACGCCGGAACCAATGTGATAATAATACTACTATGGGAAGAATAATTTGTTATTCGGGTCTTGATATCCTCGGCACGTTAATCAAAGCGGATATTTCATTCTTATCGCGTGTCGAAATAACGTGTGCCGCCGTTACTTCGGCACAGTTGCGAAAATTCTTATCGCTGACATCGAGAAAATCGCCGCGATTGGCAACCCCGTGATCTTCCGGCGTCGCAATACTTTTTAAGCGGTAGACATTAAAGTCTACCGCTTTGTGCTGCACTTTGGACTTGTTTTATGCAATTCAAAGTAAGGCGAAAAATTTCATTTCACAATCCTCATATTGTTTCGAGCAGCTTTGTCATTATTATTAATCGTCCGTCGTTATAGATATATTTAACCATTTCCCGCAACTGCGTTGCGTGTCGGGCGAAAAATTATCGACGTGGAGATGTCTGCAACTCGCGTATTCTTTTGGTCTGAGCATAAAGGCGAACGTTCCATCTCATCTTTTGTGAGACCGTTTCGGCATCGACTGACCTCGTTACCTACATTTTACCGAGGAACCAAACGAGTCTGTAACAATGAGGGGAGGGGGACGGGAGTCCAAGCAGGATGAACGGGCTCACGAAAAAGTAAATCGGTCACACAAATAACGGCACCGACTTTCCGTGGGTGTAAAACGAAGTTACAGAACGAGAAACGTAAAAATAGTTGGAGGTTTGTTGATCTCGATTAAAGACCGAACTTCTTCAATCACGTTAACATTAAAACGAAAATCATCGCAAACAAATTGCTGAAACTTGTTTAATATGTGATTTGGTTTGAAGAAAATCAATAAAATCAATAAAAAAAGACAAAGTATAATCAAGAGAGCTTATATTTATTAATAAAAAATATTAATATGTGTAAATTTTATTTTTTATATATAATTTAATTTTATATTAATATATTTGTCTCTTTTTTTCGATCATATTTCTAAATATCAGAGACTTTTATGTGTGTAATGTTTAAACTGTATTTTTAATTTCTACGTAACACACTTTTTTCCAAAAGATTTACATACTTCATTATAGCATGAGATACCGTAAAGCATATACCGTAAAGAAAAAATATATGAAATTTTATATTAAAGAATTTTATACTTTATAAGAAATATTAACGAATATATTTTTAATCAATATTTCATAAAAATAGGTCGATATGAATGAGAAGATTTTCTTCTTTTTAAATAAGAACAATGTAGGGCTTTGATGAAAAGTATGTTTTCTTTGAAAAGGGGAAAAATTAAAGAGAAAGAGGAATGTGATGGAGGAGGAGGAGGAGAGCGAAAGAACACAAAGTATCGGCTCTGTACCTCTTTCTCCCGGTAGCGGCCCATCGTAAACAGCAGTTTGCTTGTCACGATGGGCCTCAATGTCTCCGATTATTCGTTTAACGGGACTCGCACGTCCACGATAGTCGGAGAATGATTTCTCCAGAAGGCAGTGGGCTGAAGATTCGGCTCGTCCCGCTCAGTCTTCTTCTAGGCGAGTGCGCGCGTGGACTGCTCCGATTCCGCGACACGGCGATAAGGGGATAATCACCGGAGTTTTCTCGATAGTTCTAACGAAAGAACGCGAACGTCATCGAACGAACCGTGTCAAAATTGTGATCTTTTTTTTTTAAACCACGATCTCTTTCAACATCGAAGAAAATATAGACTAAATCGATCGCCTTTGACACAATCCAGTTTGACGTGACTCGGTTCGACTGGCCTCTTAGACACGATGATTAGATCGACCGACGCCGTAACGCGACGATGATATAATTATTCGTTATTTGATTGTCAAACGTAATACTCGGTCAACATTGGCACAACGTTGTCATTATTTAACACTTGTGGCTCGTGGTACTCGAAACCTCGCACACTTCGTAGAGAAACCCGTTTTCGCGTGTGACTGCGAAGGACGAGTTGGAACTTTTGTCATCTCGCGCGTTGCACGTTTTCGCGGATTTCCAAGAGGCTTTCTTGTCAATGACGCAAGGACCCAGTCTCTCAGTGTTCAAATGAAACGTGCACCATAGTCACATGGTGTTCAAATTGACAGTGAACGTGTCGACACGAGTAACTACTTGGGTGTTATCTCCAGACGATGTTTGGACGTTCCGTAAAACTTGTCTTCTCGAGTACCTCTCTCGTGAAATCGAAGTGGAATCCACTCTTTTAAATTGAATTCGGCGCAAAAATAGTGCTCGTTCAGTGAACCCGAGTCTTCGAAGTAAAATTAATTAAGCTACAAGGACAAATTTTATGTTATCGAATAAAATTTGTGAGAAAAACAACAAAGTTGTGAAAGACCAACAGAAAAATTATCGCAGCGAAGGAGAGAGAAAAAGTTTGAAGAGCGCGGGGCAGAGAAAAGGGATTTTTTTGGAATTTAAATATTTATCATTGAGAAATCCCCCCCGGCCTTGGGTGTATCGGCGTGCCGGTAATACGCTTACCTTAAACCAAATTGGTTTTCAAGTACCTGTCTGCACACATCGTACGGCACGTCCGTGCTGTTCACGCACGTGTTAGCTCGTTAAACGGTCCAACACGGGTTCCGTACTGTCGAACGTAAGTCGACACGCGAGAACTTTGGAATATTTATCCTTGCCCGCAGATTACTTATTACAATCGCGATGATTTTTGACGCTGTACCGTAAGAGCTAAGCATATTAAATGAAAATTTCTTTTCTTTCCTCGAAAGGTGTTTCTGGAGCATCGGGGCAAGGATGAGGTAGGACAATTAGTCGGTGCCAAAACCCATGGCGCAACACCCTTAGTCATGGCATGTCGGAACGGACATTACGACGTGGCGGAGTATCTCATTGAAAAATGTGGGGCAGACGTGGAGCAGCCTGGATCAGGTCAGACTGCAATCCTTTCATCGACGGCCTCTACTCGGGTCGATGATTCATTTATTATTGAGAATAGCCTTCGAACCAGGAATTATTTTATTTTATTTTTAATCAAGACGCGCGTTTTAGCCTATTTCCTTTTTCTCTTTTTTATTTTATGTCAAGTTTGGAATTTTTCTCGTGGTACTACATTAGTGGTGGTAGTTGGAAAATTGTTGCGATTATAGTAAACGTCGCGTATGCTATAGATTGGCACAGTTTATCACGATTCACATGATTTTATTTACATCATTGTTGTTTTTGCAAGTCAAACTAGTAGATTCTCCGCTTACTCTAGATTTAGAAGATTTTACCAGAATGTTTCTTCGAAAACAGTGGTCTTCGAGGGCGAGACGATCGAGGGTGCACCACCCCTGTGGTGCGCGGCGGCCGCTGGTCACTTGGCTCTAGTCAAGCTGCTGGTGAGACGAGGAGCAAAGGTGAATTCAATCACAAAAACGAATTCCACGCCTCTCAGAGCTGCGTGCTTCGATGGACACTACGATATTGTCAAATTTTTAGTGCAACACGGTGCAGGTGAGGAAAGATATAAATTTAAGAATTTTATTTTTAGAAATAGAAATTTTTTAATTATTCATAAATTTCCTACATTTTCTCTCAAGGGTCATCTATAATAAGCAATAATAAGCAATAAGGTGTAAGCAGTAAGTATTATAAATTCATCAATCACAGATGATTATTCTTCAAGAATGATCGATGATGATTGGTGAACTTTCCTACTACTTACATCTTTCTGCTTATTGTAGACGATCCTTTATGGAGAAGCGAACACAAGTAAAACGAGTTTTACGATTTAAAAAATGAGACAAAACTACAAAAACTTGTACTGTTTTGTAAAGAACATACTAATCCTGATTTTTCTGTTTATATAAGTTACTTTATATAAAAAAATATTTAAAATATCTCGCATAAAGCAAACTTTTTCGAAATCTCTACCCGGTATCTTTTGCATTACAGATATCGAGATGGCGAATCGACACGGACATACATGCTTGATGATCGCGTGCTACCGGGGTCACGTTAAAATCGCCAAGTTCCTACTCGCCCTGAAAGCGGACGCGAATCGCAAATCCGTGAAGGGTAATACAGCGTTACACGACTGTGCCGAGAGCGGATCTTTGGAGATACTGAAGATACTCGTGGAGCACGGTGCCCAGATGGACGTGGACTCTTACGGAATGACGCCACTCCTCGCGGCAGCAGTAACAGGTTAAAGCAGAAAGTTCCACGCACCACTCGAAGGTTCCCCTAAGACAGTTTATTTAGCTCGTCCGAAGCGATCTGTTCCGCGACGCTTAGACAGACGAGGAAAAGGCGAGCGCTGACCGAACGTTTCTTCGCTTCCTCTTCCAGGTCACACGCATATCGTCGAGTATCTCATAGGCATTCCGCAACTGTTCAGCAGGAAAGAACGTATCGACGCGCTGGAGTTGCTCGGAGCTACATACGTGGACAAAAAGAGGGACATGATTGGCGCCCTGCAGTTTTGGAAACGTGCCATGAACGAACGGTACGTCTCCGTACACGGACAGACTGTCAATTCGTGACTGGAATATGTATGCTTTTCTTATCTTAGAACTTCGTACACAATTTTGCTTAGGAAGTTTTAATCTCGGCAATGTTTTAGCGCAAAACATGAATTTATCAATGTAAAATATAACGTATCTTATTTGTCATAAATTCTATAAAATGAATTTCGATCGTTTTAAAAAGAAAAGAAAATTTACGCTACATTTTTTCGGCAGTATTTATATATATTTTTTCTCCTTAGATATCGAGGTGACGGACCAGTGATATCAAAACCCGAATCTCCACCGCTTGTCGCCGCGTACGATTTCGCCCGAGAGGTAGTCGAACCCGAAGCTTTAGACGACCTGTTAGCAGACCCGGACGAAATGCGCATGCAGGCACTGGTGATCAGAGAACGAATATTAGGACCGGCTCATCCAGATACTAGTTATTACATTAGATACCGCGGAGCTGTCTATGCGGACGCGGGTAAATTCCGTCGCTGCATCGAACTGTGGAACTACGCTCTTGACATGCAGCAGAGCATGCTGGAACCATTAAATCCTATGACACAAAGCTCTCTATTCAGTTTCACCGAACTTTTTAGTTTTATGGTAGGCGAGGAAGGTAGACAAACGACTAGGGGTCGCCGAGTACCGCCAGTAAAGAGGGAAGATTTGTTGAGGGTTTTCGAGAAAGCTGTGAGTTTGAACAAGTCATTGTTGTCTATCGATACATCTCAGTATTTATCTTATATCGCGAAACTTGTTTGCAGGTTAACGAAGTAGCGAAAGGAAAGCAAATGTTGGACAAGATGGGCGATCTGGCGTGCGAGCGCGACTTGACGTTCTTGAACAGAGTGCTTGTTATCACTTTGCATTTGGCTTACCTATTAACGCGCGAGACCGGGGAAAAGGATAGCGAAGAATATAACGCCCTACACAAAGAGCTATACAAGTTAGTTCGAATAAACGCCAAAGGCAGACAAGTGAGTGACACTTGCAATAATTAATTGTCCAATAATAATAGGAAGGCTAAAAATGGCTATTGATATCTACGCTTCCGATTCTGTGACGTATTTTCAGGGCCGCGATGCACTGCAATTAGTTCATAGTGAAGACGGCGCGCTGGTAGGTAGGTATCCTACATGCAAGTTTCCATCTCCGTACTTGACCAAGGCTCTGCTGAGAGTGGGCGCGGATGTGGCTGCCAGGGACAACGATGGTAACACGGCTTTACATCTTACTGCGCTATTACACCCTTGGCGACCGATCCTGTCGGTTGATCTGCTCGACGCCGGTGCGCATCTCGACGCGGTAAATAACGACGGCAAGACGTTCCAGATGCTGTTGAATAATAAGGAGCTTTACGATTCAATTTGCCCACTGAAATACACCACGCTCGCCTGTCTGGCTGCGCGAGTGGTTAGAAAAACGCAGAAGATAAGCAGAGTACCCGCACACCTCCGCGCTTTCGTTCAGATGCACTAGTATTGTCGCGATGAAGTACCGCCAGTGAAATGCCGCGGTAAACACTTTACTCTAATCGAGAAAGTGTGACGACTATAGAAAGCAATGGTGATAATTCGGGCGTTAACCCGATTCGTAACTCATTCATTCTATCACATTATTCATCTCTTCTTGTGCAGGGTTTTAAAATCGCTCTCATTTTGAATTTTTTTATGAGGATGATTTTGAGAGATATCCTGTATATGAATGATTCTATACTAGCAAAGGTAGAGGGGTTGTTCCCGGGAAACACAAGTCTTCTGACTGATAATGAAATACGAAGTGCACACACGTGATCCCAAGAAGATCTTTTAATAGCTTCTCTAAATAATGTAAAACATATTTTGCAAAAGATTTTTGCTGGCAGAAGAATTTATTTTATTTCAGTTAACAATTTTTCTTTTACGCTTCATAATTAATTTGTTCAGTCTGAAAAAAATTTCAAATATATGCGTCTTTAGACTGCGGAAATTATATTTTACTATTAAAAATTTTATATTTAATAAAAAGAAATAGTGTACATTTTACTCTCTTAAATATATATATATATAGGTATATATACATATAATGTATTTTAATACAATCATGGTGATTCATGAAATATCTATTTTCATAAAGAATTTTTAAAAAATTTAAAATTTAATGCAGAAAACCTGAATCTGGTCTATTTTTATTTCAATTGATAACTTTCGTTATATTTTATTATTATTATTTAATCCAATTATTAAAATTTATATATAATTTATTAAAGAATTAATGTTCTTATTGAAATAAAATTGATCAGTATTTTAAATTTCTTGTTTGCCATTGTTTTCATTAAACGGAGATTAGTAAATTAGCGATAGTATATTTTGTTAGATCTCTTTGGTATCAATGTGCGATGATACGAAAGAGAGGCTTTCAATCTTGATGAAGGAGCTATTATCCATCGGTATTGCAACAAGGTGATAATGCAGACATTGTGATCTTATTATTGCGAACTTAGCTATAATTAAAGGCCTCTCCCTTATACATAAACCCCGCGCAAGCCATATACATATATAATACATATTACGTTGATAATGCTAGATAACATAAATGTACGTTGAATTCAAGTGTGTTATCTTAGAAAAGTGACTTTTTACCTTGCTGTATAAATAAATAAAGAAAAAAAAACATGGATTTGTAATAAAAGTTTTCTTGACACTATAAACAGTGATGCAGTTCTATACTTAGTGTACAGTCTTTCATATGTATAAAATTATGTTGTATACACTACGATAAGATACGTATTCTTATGTATAAAATTTATATATAAGAACGTTTCGAGTATACCTATTACGAGAGTTACTTTAGACTTTGCTGATCATTGATATCCCAATATGAACAATAGCGGTCAGAATTAATGATTCATTCGCATAAGTTACGAAATTTTGCGCCTTCATACCTTTATTTCAAATGTGATAATCCATGTACACATAGGCTACAAAGAGAGACATGTCGCTACATAATTATAAGTATATACAATACATATGAACGGGCGTGTGATGTTTGAGGTGCCTTTTTCTTTTGAGTGGTCTTAAACGGTGCACTCGTTGCGTGCTGAACGTGAACACGATTGTCGCAGTACTGTTTGTACGATTAAGACTAATTTACACGAATTACGTACCCATATTTACTGTATTATGCAATTTTATATACGTTTTACATGTTTCGTTCGAGACGGTGATCCCGTTACTGGCACATTTACGCGCGTCCAAACTATTAACTGCACCATTGTCACGTTACGCCAGGACGTCGCGTTACGATTCTCTAGAAAGGTAGTAATCCCTTACACTTACCCCACGTACTGAAAACTATTTTATAATGTATCGATAACATGAGGAGAGAAATACAAGTGTAATTGAAAGTAAATTGACTTGACGATTCGTTCTTTTTATTTCGCGCGACTCACCGTCATTTCACAAGACTCAACATCGCTCGCGATAGTTCCCCTGGAAGAAGAACATTTGCGTAAAATGACTGTTTGTCACTTGTTAAAACTTACCTGGTATCGTCACATTTTCGGACAGACGTTTCTCGATCGTGACCTGAAAATAATCAATAATATCCACATTGTATCTATGCGCCCCAGTGTAATAAAAAATAACTATTCCTTACACGATAATCTATACATGTATTATCTCATTCTATCTCACGAGAAGGGGAAAACGCTTCTTCACGTAACGAGCGATATTAAACAGTTGCACTGTACGAATCACATAAATGTAGCACAAACGGCAAAAAAAGAGTAAACACTTCTTGGCCCCTAAAGTCGACGGAACTGTTAATACGAAAGACACGAGCACCGATTCTCGAGGAATAATATAAATAACACTGACGATACAACTCTTATGTCCGAGTCCTAACGTTATATGTCAATAACAAAAAAAAAAAAAACGGATACATCTCCATCAACATGTGGAAATTTAATCAGGTGTCGAACGAAAGGAGGATCGGATTGTTCAGAATTCGAATTGTTCATTGCGCTAACGTGCGCGTATTTTTTTGTCGCCGAATCGCAGGAATCGTGGAACGTCGACCAACACTTACCATATATAAAAATACATTAATAAAATTCTGGAAAAAAAACCCGCAAAATCCCGGCATACAATATAGATCAACGGAGAGTGCACACAAACTACGTGAATACTTTGGAATAGATAATAGAAAGTCATCGGCGCGCGATGGAAGATTTCACCGTCCTTCAATTCACAGGATCGACCACACCACGTTAAACGACAATGAGAATCACCCCGTGTTAACCATTCCTTTCTCGGGTTCTCACCCTTCTATAAAAAGAGTCATCGATGCGTCTCAATCTCATCGACAAGGTCGTAAAGGTATCGTTAAAAATTATTGGAGATGAAGAATACGATTCGTGACACCATCACGCACAGACAGACCCGTGAGCGTCGCTTTTAAAATTGTCGCTATTAATGACAGACGAAGCAGTTGCGCTAATTGGGGGCCAGATATCGTCAATCGTCTCTCTCTTCCTGGGATCGTCTTCGGAAAATCGGGGAAGAAAATCATCTGAAAAAGTATCTCACCTGCGAACTGTGAACGAGCACCTTCCTCCCCATTGTGCAGATTATTGACGTCTCCAATTGTACGGAAGATTAATCGGAGGAGTGATCTGTATTTTAAGACGTATCAATAAACGAATGGACTCGTATCTGCTTTAAATGCAACGTGTTTGCAGGACAATTATGATTAATTGTGCCATTAAACGCGTTGCATTGCATGCTACAACTCACTTGACAATATCCATCCGAACCGACAAGAAGTGGCCGCTTAAAAAAAAAAAAGATAAAAATTTTACACAACAGCACAGAAATAAAACACAACGACCAGTATAGTTTTTTTTATAGTCAAAACGGATTTGAATTTTATTCAGTTACTGTTATGAGCTTGGTGGTTATACAAGAGTGTTATACAATGCACAGAAATATTCCTCGAGATCTATATGGCGAGAAGAGAGTTTATGTTTACCAAAAAATAATGACCACAAATATAATTCATCCATCATATGAAATCAATCCAAGTTATGTCCGCGTGACATTTCTGTGAGGGACAGAACAAATGCGATGTTCGATGCTACGAGAAACTCGATTTACTTTTTGGTAAACATATTACGGTGCATAAGACGCAGAATTTAGCCGAATCTAGATCGTCCGATATACATTCGCCGAAGTCTCGAAGCGAGTTTGAGTGAACTGAGAGGGGATCTTCCTAAAAGTGACGACTACAGCAAATTTGTATGCTTCATTTAGGTCGTTAAATCATTTTTATACAGATGCAAACACAATGTGTACGTAGTACAGCAAAAAAAAACAAAATAATAATAAACGATATAACCGCGTAGAAATTGTGGCGATGAAACCCGCTGTCCCCTGTCAAACACCACACGTGCTTTTTCTTACGCATAAGAAAGTGCGAACGATGCAACGAGAATCCAACACATATAGTCCACGATAGTCTGCATAAAGTAAGATTTTTAATGAGCGTACCTCGATAAGACGCAAGCCGGAAATCTAATTCGAGCGAATAACGATTTTACAACTTTAAGTGTGTTTTCATGAACGAAAGATTAATCTCTACCCCTTAGGTGGACTCGGCTGCGAATGAGCAGAGCGTCATGTTAGATCGGAATGATGGAGAACCGATCGATCTCTCGTCATGATAACTAAGAAGTAAAGACTTACAGACTACAGAATCATTAATTACCGTAAATAACCTGTAAATAGTGAATAACCTACACACTGAAAAAGAAACCTATTGACTTACAATAAGATCATCGTCAAACCTAAGCCTAAACAACTAAACTATAGTCACGATCGCTAGAAAAAAAAGGACTGATTTAAGAAGTGAACAATTAGTAGACTTCCACTGTAAAAAGGAACGATAATCTGGTGGTAAACAATATAGAATTGAAAAGTTGAGAGAGAGAGAGAGAGAAAGAGAGAGGATAGAGAGAAAGAGAGGGGCGTGGAAAGTGTTCGTCAGTAGCTGACACGACCGTTTCAACGTTGAGTAGCCATCATACAAACACGACTTGCTGATCTTCCAAAGACAGACACTTCTCACTCACTGTCCTAAGTTCTGCCAGACAACTAGGATGAATTTCGAGTATCATCAGGAGTGGAATCCTGCAGACGACACATAAATACCCAGCTTCCTCACACTGCGTCAACAAGTTATGGTTAAGCATCGAGTTACAGCGATGTAATTTTTTTTTGTTAACATTACCTTGAATCCCTCGAGGTTACCCTTTGACTCTTAGTATAGACGAACATCAATTGTTCTTCCATCGATGCGTGATCGATTCATCATGGCTAAGTGCGATGATTAAGGAAAACTCGTTGATAAAATATAAATATTTTCTCTACGATTATGCATAAAGCACAATTATTAAAAATATTGTATAAACGATTATTATAACTGATTGTCTTTATTATTATTAAACTTATTGTTCCTTTTTTTCCCGTGTATTTTGTAGTTAAAAAGAAATGGTCAGCCTCTTAACTTTGAATTTTTTTCTAACGAATGTTGAAACGTCTGTCTCGTTTTAAAAAGGATACTCACAGCACGCTCGGCATCCCATTCAGATGCGAACCGTACCATACCCATATCGGCACCTCTCATTTCTGCGAATTTTACCTCTCCGGCGTCCTGGAACTTATCACGCAGCATCTGCCATGTGGTGTTTGGAGGTAGCTGTAACAAGAATTTAGTATTTAAATATTAAATACATTTCATTATGGAAATGGAAAAATATAATAATAGAAGCGTAAGTACATACGTTGCCTATAAGTATAGTATCCGACATCTGTCTTGAACCATTGGAATTCTGTCGATTGCCGCCACCGCTTTGACCTTGATTTCCAGAGAATCCACCACCGCCACCACCGGAAACACGATCGCTGTCACCTCTGTTGAAGCCTCCGTCAAAATCTCTACCGCCGCCACCGAAATTGGAACCGCCAAAAGCATTGTTACCACCAAAGCCTATATCGTTGTCTAATTTGGATAACCCGCGCGGTGTGAATGTATTGTTCCCTTGTCCGCCGGCTAAAGAAGCCTGCAGACCGCTTAAGCTACCGACACCACCACCAAAGTTGTTCAAGTTCGAGGCTAATTCACTCGTCAATGAAGAATTTAGCAGCGAACTAGTAGTGAGATTGGCACCTAAACCAGCACCGGCAAGACTAGCTTGAAGGGCTGCTGCATTCGTGTTTGATAATGCTGATGCTGCGAACAGATAAGATTATTTATTTATTATTTCGTTTATTTATGAGCCTAATTTATTTACAAGGAATTTACAACAGGCGCACATAATTCTTACCTAATTGTGCAGGTACAACATTATTTAAACCGGCGCCGAAAGCGCCCGCTGCTAAGACCGGTGCTGAAATCGGATTCACCACTGGCGGATTGTTCGCCTGTACGTTGGGAATATTTCTAGCAACATCCAATAGTCTGTTACCACCAGCTCCCAGTCCCATGCCGATTCCTTTTAAACCTGGTTTACAAGATATATTTATATTAGTATTAAGCATATCGCATGGAACGATGCATGGCTCCATGCTAACGCGAGTGATGGGCAACGGAACGGTCCTGAGTTTAAATCCCAATGGCTCCTCCAGAAGAGGACTGTCGGTCTCCAATCGGTAGGCAGTCTACCGATTGGAGACCGACAGTCCTCTTCTGGAGGAGAACCGTACTTACGTAATCGGTAGGTTGAAAAAGGAGGGGTACAATGGACCTAATCTGAGTCTGAATGCCACAGGCGGGCTTCACTGAGAACCGTTTCCCCTTAGCATCATTATTATTATTATTAAGCAAATCGCAAACTGATGAATATATAGATACCTTCTGGTAGTTTAGGCGGCATGTCAGGTTCATTAGCTCTATCGAGCCTAACAGTCATGCGTCTGTCATACAACTGTTGATTGTGGAGCATCGAAATGGCCTGTACCGATTCCACTGGATGATCGTACTCCACGACACCGAAACCTCTCGATTTACCATCCTTGTCTTTCCCCAATTCAACATGCAACACTTTCCCAGCCAATTTGAAAACTTCAAGTAGCTTCTTCTCGTCAACTTTATAATCCAGCTGAACAAATAGGTAGATTTTATATTTTGTCGATGCGATAGGTACGTATCGCTTCTTTAAAGTATATTCGCGTAATTATACTAACGTTTGCGACGAAAACCCTCGTGACCAAAGGACCATTAATACCTAAGGATTCTAAGAATTGTGTACTCAGACCATAGGTGTTC